>PVIJ01002197.1:0-168256 GCA_004024925.1 Scalopus aquaticus | reverse complement strand
ACATACAGCTGGGGTACAGGCCAGAGGTGTGGAGTGGTGAGAGGCTTCACCAGAGACGGAGCGGGGAGCAGAACAGGCAGATCAGAAATACACTGCTGAGGGGAGCAGCGGGTGAGGCAGGAGAGGTCTGCCGCACCATGTGGGATTCTCCCCGGCTGGGCGTCGAACTCGCATCGCTGCTGCTGACAGCTCCACAGTGCAGCGCTTAACCGCTGCGCCACCAGGGAGGCCCAGCAGTGTATTTCTGATCTGCCTGTTCTGCTCCCCACTCTGTCTCTGGTGAACCCTCTCGCCACCCCATGCCTCTGGCCTGTACCCCAGCTTGTATGTATAAATAAAAAAAAATCTTTAAAAAAAAAAAAAAAGAATTTTAGTACTAAACTCCAGACTGATTGAGATTTTGTAACAGCAGATAAGAAAACAAGCTTTTTATTATGTCTTTAAGTCATTTAAGCAATAAATTGCCATTCTTTCCATAGGACCCCCACCCCCCTTTTTAGAAAAGTGCTTGATGTATATGTAGGTGTTCTCTTACATAGGTATGAAGTCCTCAGAATTGAAATTAGTATTATATTTATAGGTTATTTAGTAATTTAGGAGAGCTACTTAATACCAGAGTATGTATCAGGGAGGGGGTCTCTGATTAGGTTTCTTTGGGGATACGCGTGAGGTGTGAGATCCTGGCAGAGAGTTAACCTAGTGATGCCCACAGGTGTTCTTAATTCTCTTTCTTCTCCCTCTTTTACTCAGGAGAGGATAATCTCCAGAGAAAAGCGATAAAATAGTAAACATGTTTAATATTTCACCCGAACTCTTGCTTTCCTACCCCTCCCCTCACTATCCAAAGAGCATAAACCAGGCGCACTGCTTTGCTAAAAAACCCTTTATGAATGGTGAATTTCTTTCTTGGTATTTTTGCATCTTTTTCCTTTCTTTTTTTTTTTTTTTTTTAATTTTTTACATGCAAGCTGGGGTACAGGCCAGAGGTGTGGGGCAGTGAGAGGATTCACCAGAGACAGAGCGGGGAGAACAGGCAGTTCAAAAGTACACTGCTGAGGGGAGCAGCGGTCGAGGAAGGAGAGGTCTGCCGCACCATGTGGGATTCTCCCCGGCTGGGCATTGAACTCACATCGCCGTTGCCGACAGCTCCAGAGCGCAGCGCTTAACCGCTGCGCCACCAGGGAGGCCCTGGATAGTTAATTCTTGAACTGATTTTTTTACTCTTCCTGTTTGTGTGTTGAAAATAATGGAGAGTGAAGAGTAAATTTGAAAAAGCCTGTTCATTTTAAGCAGATACAAAATGTTTACTCCATTGCCAAACACTGTAGTGAAGATAAATTGGAGAATAAGTCAGATAATACTCTTTGATCAGATCATTTTGTATTCTTTGGCTTTATTATCTGGAGTTGTTAAACTTACTTGGTTAGTATTCTTATGTTATCTAATGATCATCAGATGTAGTGCCATTTTATGTACTGCTGTCCTTTGGTAGAACAGACTCATTCTGGGGCCCTAGTTAAAGGGACAGGGAGTACAGGCCCGTGTGTGGTCAGTCCTCAGGCACTTTCCCCATTTTTTTTTTCCCTTAAGATTTATTTATGCATACAAGCTGGGGTACAGGCCAGAGGTATGGGACGGTGAGAGGGTTCACCAGAGACAGTGGGGAACAGAACAGGCAGATCGACGAAATACACTGCTGAGGGGAGCAACGGGCAAGGCAGGAGAGGTCGTCTGCGCCATTTGGTAATCTCCCTGGCTGGGCATTGAACTCACTCCGCAGCCACTGACAGCTCCACATTGCTGTGCTTAACCTGTTGCGCCACCAGGGAGGCCCTCTTTCCCCATTCTTTATAGATTATGTTAGAGATCCATTAAGCAGGGAAGACTGATGATTCTCCGCCCCCCCCCCCCAAATGATTTTAGGATTTTAAGAGTACGTTATGTAATAACTGTAAAAAAACTCTTAGTGTACAGCTTATCAGTATAATAAAGGACCAGAACTTTATGAATCATGTCAATTGACATAGTAAAAATGCTTGGAAAAAAATCCAATATACTTTCATACTAACTAAAATTATTCAACAAAATAGGAATGAAAGAACTTTCTCGGTTGGGTAATGGATACCTGTGAAAACCTGTAGCCAACAACATGCGAGGATGTCTGCTCTTGGCATTTCTTTTTTTTTTTTCCTTACATAATTGTTCATTTTTGTACGATACTTGATTTCTCCCCTCAGGTGTCCCCACACTTCTCCCTGCACCACAGCACCTGTGAACCATCACCATAGTCCTCTGGGCTCTTTCCCCGTTTTAAGCCCTCTCCCCGCTGCTGTATGCCTCAGAGCTATGGTTTGCCTGCAAGTTTTGTCTTTCTCCTGATCCTTTGTTTGATTTCCCTGTATTCCCCCTAGAAGCGAGACCATCCTATTTATTTTTTCCTTCTGAGTTACTTCAGTTAGCTTAATCCCTTCCAGCTCCATCCATGTTGCCGCAAAGGGCATGAGTATATCTTTTCTGATAGTAGTATTCCATTGTGTATATATACACCATATTTTCTTTTTTTTTTAAAGATTTATTTATTTATGCGTACAAGCTGGGGTACAGGCCAGAGGCATGGGGTGGCGAGAGGGTTCACCAGAGACTGACAGAGTGGGGAGCAGAACAGGCAGATCGACGGAAATACACTGCTGAGGGGAGCAGCAGGCGAGGCAGGAGAGGTATGCTGCACCATGTGGGTGTCGAACTTGTGCTGCAGTGGCTCTTGGATAGCTTCATAGTGCTCCCCTCAACAGTGTATTTCTGCTGATCTGCATGTTCTGCTCCCCACTCTGTCTCTGGTGAACCCTCTCGCTGCCCCATGCCTCTGGCCTGTACCCCAGCTTGTATGCATAAATAAATAAATCTTTAAGAAAAGTAAAATGAAGATGACTATATTCTGCAAATGTAAATTTAGAAATTGATCACCGTAACTCAGAAATCCAGTGCCACTTGGAGAAAAAGAGCACATTTCCTTTTTGTGTTCTGTTTTCACATTTCATTAAGTGATTTTTCATGTGGGATTTTTTTTCACTGTCTTTTAATTTTTCACTCCTGTGATTTTCTTGACCTGTTCTGGTTAATCTTGAAAGCAGTGCTGTACTGGAAAACCCTGGTGTAGACAGTCTCTACAGCAAGGTATCCCCTTAAAGCTACCCCTGTGGCAGATGCCTTTCCAAGTTATCTTTCGTAATCCATTGTTATGTTGGTGTTTCTTGTTACTCCTCTCTGTTACATGAAGCTGTTCGTTCTCTTGCTTTCTACAAATCCAGCAACAGAAACACTCCTGTTCTTTGGCAAGAGACTTAATTTTGCACTGGAAGTTCTGAGAGAGGTTTCAGACAGAGGCCGTCCTTTTCTGTTTTTTGCATATGTTAGGAGTTAGAGTGGGGAGGGGAGAAGAGAACTCTATGCTTTGTTGCTGCAAAGAAGCATCTGGTAATAGAAAAAGAGGCTGGTGTTTATCTGAATACCTAGCACTGTTTTGAATTGGTTTTAAGTGTGGACATTGAAGTGAGAGTTAACACTAGAAGAAATGGTGGGTATGCTTTTTAAGAAATTGACACAGATCTTTTAAAGGAATTGACTATCCATTTAGTGTTAATGGGAATAAGAAAAAGAAAAAAAAGTTTGCCTAACAGTTCTATACAGAGCTAATTACAACAGTGGAACCATTCAAGATGGTTCTGCAGGCTATCCGAGATAGACTATTCTCTGTTAGTTCCCTAGTCCAACTCAATTTCCGTATCCTCCCATCAGTTCAGAGCTCTAAAGGATTTATTTATCTCTTGGGAAAAAATGTTTCATTGACAAGAATTACAAAATAAACCTTTAACGAACTACATTGGTTGGTCTTTCTCTCCCATACTAACCAAGACTCTCAAAAATATTAGTAATTGTTCATCAACCTAAAATCTTTACTCTTTAATGACTCTAAAGTGTCCATCCAGAAAAAGAAATTGAGGAAAATATACTTGAGTAATCATTTACCCATGCAGTTGCCATTTTTGGGTTATTTCTATCACGGGGCACGGTAGCATAGATTTGATTGCAAACGATTCATTTAATTCACCTTTGTTCTTTATAATTAAACCTTCCTATGTCACAGCAATTTCTTTTCACTAGATACTTGATTATTCTGATTTCCAAAGTGTTTAGGATTTTACTTGTAAATGTTCTTGTCTATCCAAAATAAGGTCCCCCCAGTTATATTCTGTTTTTTTCCAGTTCCCCGCAAAAAAAAAAAAAAAAAAAAGACTACCTTATATTCTGATCAGAGAATAGAAGGATCAGTCTGTGAAGGGCACTGCCAGTATTTTCCACATTTACAAATACTCTTCCTCTTTGGTCCAGCAGTTCTCATCATCTTTACAGTTACCCCTGCGGATGTAGGAGAGGTTATTCACTGGAGCAACCTCTTGATAGGGGATTGGCTATAAATTGGGGTATATCCACATAGTGGAATATAACTGACCCCTGTACAACTCCGGATTAGGGATATGGACCCCCAAGTGTTAGAAAACCTGAGTATAACATTTGACTCCCCCAGAATGTTACAGATAGCCTGCTATTGACAAGAAACCTCACCAATAACATAAATTGTTGTTTAACACATACTTTGTATTTACTCTTCATTAAGTAGAAATTATTCCTGATAAAGGACTTGGTCCTTGTGGTTTTCATGCTGACTAATTGAGAAAAAGGAAAAAGAGAAGGGGTTTGTCTTAGTGTCTTGGTGGCAGAGGCGGAAGAGGCTGAAGGAGGTAGAAGGGGAGGTAGGATAATTTCTTTATGACTTTTTCATTTCTTTGACAATGCTCACAAAATACCAATCTACTTCCATTGTTTTTAATCATAGACAGGTCCATGTTGTAAGAGAAGTTGAAGGCATTTTTGAATAGTCGGAACCCTTCTGTTAGATTGTCTAGTGTCAGTTTGTTTTCTAGCATTGCTGCTTTAATGTCTTTTTCCTTATCTGGCACTGGTTCAGAAACACTTACCTCCAGTATCTTTTCTGCTAGTTTTTTGGTATGGTGTCTGTCCCCTTATTGTAAGTAGACCTGATGTTCAAACCTGTGCTGTTCAAGGGTCAGCTGTCTGTGACAGTATGCTGTAGGTGTGACTCAGCACCATCACCAACTTCACCTGGCTCTGGACTGGCCGCTGTGCCAGCTGAAAAACTTCTGTAATTGGCAGCATCTTCTTCTCTGCTGTGGTGCCAGGACCTGGCCTAGAGAAGCCTCACTTGCCTGCAGCTGGTCTGGCTCATCAGGGTGAAGTTAACCTGAAGGACCTTTTCTTTTTCTTTAGATTTATTTATGCATACAAGAGCTGGGGTGTAGGCCAGAGGTGTGGGGTGGTAAGAGGATTCGCCAGAGACAGAGTGGGGAGCAGAACAGGCAGATCTACTGAAGTACACTGCTGAGGGGAGCAGCAGGTGAGGCAGGAGAGGTCTGCTGTGCCATGTGGGAAGCTCCCTGCCCAGGGATCGAACTCAGCTGCAGTGGCTCTGGATAGCTTCATAGTGCTGAGACTTAACCCGTTGCGCCACCAGGGAGATCCCGAAGGACTTTTTTTTTCTTTAAAGATTTATTTATTTATGCACACAAGCTGGGGTGTAGGCCAGAGATGTGTGGGGGTGAGAGGATTCACCAGGACAGAGTAGGGAGCAGAACAGGCAGATTGGCTGCTGAGGGGAGCAGCCAGTGAGACAGAGAGGTCTGCTGCACTATGTGGGAAACACTCTGGCCCGGGATCAAACTGGTGCTGCAGTGGCTGCAGATAGCTTCATAGTGCTGCACTTAACCCATTGCATCACCAGGGAGGCCCTCGAAGGACTTATTTTTTGAAATGATTTTTAATATTACGAAAACTTTAGGTCTGTTTTATATTACCTTGTTTTCAGGTTATGGTGTGTCTGCCTTACATTTTTATTTGCTTGACTAGTAAATCAGCTTTCTATAAACAATCATGACACCTTTTTAGAGCTTTTTGAATATAAGCCTACATAAATGGATTAAAACAATAGTGTGATTGATACATAGCTGGTGATTTAGCTAAAAGCTGGAAACCCCCCATGGCAGCCTATTTGCCACTTACTTTCAGGAATCCAAACTCCTGCTAAATACAACTTCTCATTAGGCTATTCGCGGGATTCCAAACAAGGGACAAGTATAATAAATACTCCCAAAATGTTTGTTCCAGTGAATACAAGTAGGTACCTATCATGTGCCAAGCACAATGCTGGCATAATCATTGAGGACATCAAGAAGAAACTTAATCTGGAGGGAAGGAGTCATTTTTTTTTTTTTTTAAGATTTATTTATTTATGGGGGCCTCCCTGGTAGCACAGCGGTTAAGCGCTGCGCTGTGGAGCTCTCAGCAGCGGTAACGTGAGTTCGATGCCCGGCCAGGGAGATTCCCACATGGCATGCCAGACCTCTCCTGCCTCGCCCGCTGCTCCCCTCAGCAGTGTATTTCGGTGATCTGCCTGTTCTGCTCCCCACTCTGTCTCTGGTGAACCCTCTCGCTGCCCCACGCCTCTGGCCTGTACCCCAGCTTGTATACATAAATAAAAAAAAAGATCTATTAATTTAAAAGAAAAGATTTATTTTAAAAAAGATTTATTTATTTAAAAAAAGATTTATTTATTTAAAAAAAGAGATTTATTTATTTATGCATGCAAGCTGGGGTACAGGCCAGAGGCGTGGGGCAGCGAGAGGGTTCACCAGAGACAGAGTGGGGAGCAGAACAGGCAGATCACCGAAATACACTGCTGAGGGGAGCAGCGGGCGAGGCAGGAGAGATGTGGGGTGCCATGTGGGAATCTCCCCGCGTCAAACTTTCAAACTTCCATCGCTGCCGACAGCTCCACAGCGCAGCACTTAACCCATTGTGCCACCAGGGAGGCCCGGGAAGGAGTAATTTAATTTTTCCTTATCTTTGATAATTCTTTGATTTAGGAAGCTTGCTTTGGTCTCTGCCAGTATCATTTTCTTTTTCTCAAGAGTTGAAAAATAAGGTCTACTCCAAATTAAAATATCTTTGACCTTGCGCTAGAGCACCAAGCAATGAGTCTTTGGGCAGGATCTAGACTGTGGGTCTTTGTTATCCTCACTTAACAGTCTCTTACTCATCACCCTTTGTATCTTACTTTCTTGCATTTTCTCATCCTTCTCTAAATTACGTCTCTGAGATTGTGGTTATTTCCATATGGGCTGTTGAGCTATAACAACTTCTTGGACTTTGCCTTCTCATAAGTTCTTTAGATTCAAATCTGAAGCTTGAATATAGTAATTAGAAACCATCTTCCAGTTCTTCTATATCATGCCTCCTTTCCCAGATACTGAATTTAGTAAGAGAAGAGATTTGCATTCATTTGTTCATTCCATTCCACGAGTTTGTAGGTGCCCTTCTGAGTGCTCTAAATAGTATAATAGTGGTTAAGAACACTGGCTTGGGACCAGGTTGCCCAAGTTCAAATCCCAGTTCTGCCACTTAATCTGTGCCCTTGAGCAACTTATTACTTCTTTACGTTTTGATCTCCTCATCTGTAAAAGGAGATGTAATCATGCCCTACTTGAGGATAAGATAAATTAATGCAAATACTACTTAAACATTTGATTTTCGGGGTATTGAGGATACAGTAGTAAATTAACAAAAAGATAAGCAAGAATGTTTCAAGTACTGAGTTCAGTGCTCTGGAAAAAAAAAAAAAACCAAGGTACTGAACTATATCCTAGAGAGTGACTTGAGTGGGCTACTTTAGATTGTGTGGCTAGGCTGACCTCTTGGAGATAACTTTTGAGCTGAGACTTGAATAACTAGAATCTGAGAGAGATGAAGGTAGAGTGTTTCTTGAGTATTACTGTCCTTTTGAGCCAAGGGTAAAATCACTTAAAGCTCTTAACTAGCGCCTCCGTGGTGGCGCAAGGGGTTAAGTCTCAGCACTGTGAAGCTATTGGCAGCCACTGCAGCATGAGTTCCATCCCTGGCCAAGGAGCTGCCCCACATGGCACAGCAGACCTCTCCTGTCTCACCTGCTGCTCCCCTCAGCAGTGTATTTCAGTCATTCTGCCTGTACTGCTCCCCACTCTTGCTGGTGAACCTTCTCACCCACCCACTCATACCTCTGGCCTATACCCCAGCTTGTATGCATAAATAAATCTTAAAAAAAAAAAAAAGCTGTTAACTAACTTTGTGATCTTTGACAGATCTTTTACTCTTCTGAGTTTTGAACTGTCCCATAAGCACTTCATGTTTTTGCTTCTCAGAAGATGCTCAGGATTCTAGTTGGGTACAAAGGAGAAATAGTGAAATTGTTTGATAGCGCACCTTGCAGCTCAAACCCAACAGTCATTTGTCAGGGCAGTTCTGAAACTATTCTTTGCTGTGGAGGGATAAAGAAAAGGACAATCTTGTTTTCTTGGGGAAATGACCTTGAAAGATGTTTTGACTTTTGATGGTAATAAAGAGCTAGAAGAAAGTGATAGTTCTTTGCTTCATAAATTATGTCACTCCTATATTTATGGGTTAATTAATACCTTATATTTTACGGGATATAGATAGTATATACTGTCATGGTGTTAGGATATTTGATAATACTCTTGTTTTTTAAACCATTTCTGTTGGACATCAGTTATTAGAGACTTTCCTCATGGCCTTTAAGATTGAGGGAGTAATGAAATGGTCAGATGTGTTCCAGACTATAGCCAAAATATCATTGCATAGGTTTTCATTTGTTAGAACCAGGAGATCTTTCTTAGGTCAGTTCACTTTATAACTGCTGACTTAGCCCGTAAAACTTGTCTGCTTATTGAGAAAAGACTGTGAACTAAACTAAGTATAGCTTCCTTCATTTTTGTCAGAGATTTCATGGGTTTTCTCGGTTACATTCAGGTTTTCCATTTGCTGCTACAACCTAGTCTGTTCATGATTTTGCTGCTCAGAAATCTCTCTTGCAGTGTTCTCTTTTTATTGAGTCATTTCATATATTTAAGCATTATTTTTGAGTGTTCAGAGGTGCTTGAGTTTGCGAAAGGACTCACTCGTTTGTTTGAATCTATTACATTAGGTGTAATTGAAAAGTGACCCTTTCTTCAGAGATGTCAAAAACAAACAAATCCAAGTCTGGATCTCGCTCTTCTCGGTCAAGATCTGCATCAAGATCTCGTTCTCGTTCATTTTCGAAGTCTCGGTCCCGAAGTCGATCAGTCTCTCGTTCAAGGAAGCGCAGGCTGAGGTAAGAGGGTGTGGTTGTATGTTGACACAGTCATCGCATTGGTCATTGTGAGGCTTTATACATAATTTGTTGAAATCTTTCTGTGTCAAATGGACGTGGGGGGTGAGTTTGACTTGAGGTTGAGGGTTGTGCTGTAATTTCCAGGTCTCTTCAAACACTACAAATCCAAATCAACTTTGATTGCTGTGGTGTTTGCTTAATTCTTTGTCTTTTCTGCCAGCATGTACTGTTTCTCATTTACTTTGGAAGAAAGAACATTTAATTTCATTTGAACTGCTTCCTGCAAATCTTCTAACCTGATTATTTTTCACTGAAGCATTTTTGGAGGCTTGGATCAAAGTTTGTTTGCCTTATCAGCAAAGGAGATACAGCTAAGAGTATTAATAGTATAATCAGCATTGCAGAGAAGTCATAACCCACTAAAGTAGACCTTAAAAAACTCATCAGGTATCATTTATGATGGGCTGATTACTAACAAGCTACAACTATTTAGTAAAATACATCTTAAAATTATCTAAAAATCACTATTATAGAGACCACTTTGTCTTTTTTTTTTTTTTTTAAAGATTTATTTATTTATGCATACAAGCTGGGACTCAGGCCAGAGGCGTGGGGTGGCGAGAGGGCTCACCAGAGACAGAGTGGGGAGCAGAACAGGCAGATGGACAGAAACACACTGCTGAGGGGAGCAGTGGGCGAGGCAGGAGAGGTCTGCTGCGCCATGTGGGAATCTCCCCGGCCGGGCGTCGAACTTGCCTCGCCGCTGCCAACAGCTCCACAGCATAGCGCTCAACCGCTGCGCCACCAGGGAGGCCCGATAACACTTTGTCTTAATAAATGTGCAGATAATTCTTTTTATTTATTGCCATTATTCTTTAATTCAGTTCAATTTTCACACCTTTAGGTGCATTTCCCTATTTCAGTTATGTCTTCGAATAGAATGCTCAACCTCCAGCTTCTCTTCTTTTGCTGTGTTGTGAGTTGGGTTTCTCATTCTTTAAAACTTTATTTTCTTTTGTGAATAGATAAGAACTTTTCAGTAGATGAGATACAAATTTCTCTATGTGAGGCAGGGTTAAATATGAAAGGGGGATCTTTGCATGACTTCATTCCTTTTGTCAGAATTGCACTAAGCAAAGAATTTCTCAGTTTTGCCAGTTGGAACCCCTGCGGTTTAATTTAAATGTGTATCTAGAATTCTTAAGTGAATTATGAAATTTAACATAAATCACAGGAAAAGAAGTCACTAAGCTTTATTCTTGAAGGTTTCCATTACTTTACAGTACTTCTAAAGGGTTCGTTAAATGCTGGTGGACTATCCCCTCCCCAACAAGAACAAATTTTTTTTTTTTTTAAAGATTTATTTATGAATACAAACTGGGGTGTAGGCCAGAGGTGTGGGGTAGCAAGAGAACTCACCAGAGACAGAGTGGGGAGCAGAATAGGCAGATCCTTTGAAGCACACTGCTGAGGGGAGCAGTGGGCCAGGCAGGAGAGATCTGCTGCACTGTGTGGGAATCTCCCTGGCTGGGTATCACACGTGCTGCAGTAGCTCTGAATAGCTTCATAGTGCCGTGCTTAACCTGTTGTGCCACCAGGGGCCCAACAAATCAATTCTTAAATAGAATCTACATGAAGCCTGCCTGGAAATTAATTTCAGATCAGGATTGAACAAAGAATAGTTACACATAAATATTGATGACACCAATATTATGTAGGATGTTACAAACTTTGTCTCTTTCTCAAACACTAGAATTTTTTTTTAAATCTAATAGCACGCCTTGAGGATAACCAGTCCTAGTTTTTTTCTCTTTCCCAGGTTTTTTGATTAAGCCCGATGCTAGAGTCTTGCTCAATTATGTCAGTCTATATAAGTAAAATATTATCCCAGCTTTTAACCCCCTCAAAAATAAGAGGAAAAACCTACTATATATATATAGTATATAGTATATATATATTTAATTGCCGTCAAGACTTTGGGGCTGAACAAGGAGTAACTTATTCAAGGTAGTAACTCCTGCCTTGTACCCAGTATCTTTTGATTTGAACTGTTTAAAATGCAGTTTTAGCTCAATTGGTTCTGAAAGGTAATACTTTAAAACTTAGTGTGGTAAATGGAAATCAAGTAATTGGTTCAAAAACAAGCTGTTGTATAGAAAGAACTGAGGCAAAAATTGAACTGATAGAAACCAAATTGAGAAATATTAAATTCTGAAGTATTTCTGATCATTAGAATTCTGAGCAGATCTCTCTGGACAGATCTACTCATTCTGCAGATCATTTGGCATGGTCAAGACTTGGCAAGTGAGGGACAGATGGCTTAAGCCGCAATTATGTTCTGCTAGAGCCACCTTATATGCTGTCTTATAAGTTGAATATTTGTTATTTTGGAGGGATTTTTTCCACCAGAAAACATCTTTATGTTTGATTCTAGTTTGACATCTCTTTTTTAACAAACAGATAAATTTGCCATCAGATGTTCAGTTTTTGTTTCTGGCTTATCTGTTTCATGATTTTTTTCCCCTTCTGTTTTCCCTCCTGCAAGGAAAGTATACTATCCAGAGAGTTTGAGAAACCATGTCTTTAAATTAACTTTACTGCTGAGTTCTACAAAATTGGAGAAAATTGTTCCCTTGTATTTCACAGACTGTATCCTTTTTTTTTTTTTTTTTAATTTATACATACAAGCTGGGGTACAGGCCAGAGGCGTGGGGCGGCAAGAGGGTTCACCAGAGACAGAGCAGAACAGGCAGATCAGAAATACACTGCTGAGGGGAGCAGCGGGCGAGGCAGGAAAGGTCTGCCGCACCATGTGGGAATCTCCCCGGCTGGGCGTCGAACTCGCATCGCGCACTGCCGACAGCTCCACAGTGCAGCGCTCAACCGCTGCGCCATCAGGGAGGCCCAGACTGTATCCTTTTAAGTGACTTCTCATAAATAACTTCACTTGGAATCTGCAGAGACTTGTGTTCTTGCATCCGTGCAGTGACTGGGGTTTAGATGCAGTATGCTGCAGGGTCCTCACTAGTAATTGATGACAGAAGCCCAGTAGCCTCTGAGGATGGAAACATGAGTTAAGTCTTACACTTTAGTGCTGGTGGTACATCACCTCCCTTACGTATAGCCATTTCATTGGGTCTTACTCAGTTTCATAGTCTGCATTTGCCTCTCCCTTCTTCTTTTCTTATATTGTTAACTGTTTTCAAATGAAAAGTGTAGAAGGTAAGGTCTTTTTTTTGTATGTTAAATTGTTCTTAAATAGCAGCCATTAACAACCAGCAATATGATGTCTTTGCTACTTGCTATTGTTCTTGGAGTAGATGAAGCCGAGCACCGTGGGTAAATATGTAGTGGTAGACCCATCCCACTTTGTCCTCTTTAGATTAAATAAGGCTTTTAAAAAATACTGTTTTTTTTTTCCAGTAGTCAAAACCTGTCACATTTGCTAAATGGAGTTATTTATAAAATGAACAAACAAAATGCATCTGTTCTCATTCAGGCTTGGCAGTGAGAAAGCCTGCCAATTAACTGAACAGTTTTTATTCTATATGAAAGAAAGTAATTTTGGAAAGAGTTGCTAGTGACTTTGCACATTTCTAGCTACTTAGGAGTGGTGATGAATGATCTATATCACAGTTATCAAGACTGGTAGGAGCCAGGTCCCCAGTGAATTTTTTATACCAGCAATGTTCTAGGCTTTTTGATGGAAACAAAACTGTTGTTGACAAGCCTGACATTCAGAGTTCGGTTAATGTTGAATCCCTGTGATTCTGGAATTGTACCTTGCTAAGAGAGTTCTATATTGTTAAGTGAAGGAGAACTCAACCCTAGCTTTATGTTCACTTACACATGTACAGATGAGGAGTGGTTGCTTTTATAGTCGTTCTTTGCTAACCCCTGGTGTACTTGGGTGTCATGGTCAGATGGTGCCCTCTGGTGGCATCTAGGTAGTATCTTGTTGCTCAGTCACAGAAACTTGACCTAAATAATGAGACCATTTCCAGACCCACAGTAAAAAAGCCATTTGTATGCTTTGCTGATCAAATTTCAGTAAATTCTTTTATACTTTGAATAGGTGTATCCTCCAAGTCCCTTTTTAGGTGTTCTTTGGTTTAGACCTGCTGTAACTATACTTTTACAATCTCTACTTCTCTTAAGAAATTATCCTGACACAGAGATGGATAGACTGAGGAATAGTAGAGTATTATAACAGTGTAGGGGTCAAAGGACCTAATAATTGCCCGTCTAGGTACTGTGCCTTACAGTTCTTCCTACTTCCAGTGATCTAGGAATGGGTAAAAGCCCCTGTGCCTTAAGCAGTTAGTGTATTATATTAAAATGTTCTTGGTTATTTATCAGTTTACAACATTGACACAGATGTTCTTTCACTGTAGAATTATGTCATCATTTAAGATATGCTGCAGTGTTATTGAAGTCTTGTGTGTCTGATTTGTTAAAGTGATTCTTACTGTTCTGTACTTAATATGGACTATAAGCAGTGGGATTTTTGTACCTTTTGAAAACAAAACTGAAAATAAATGATACGTAAGAGCAGGGATTTGACAATGTTGCCTCTCTGGCAGGTTTTTGTTTTATTTTTTTAATTAAAATGCTCGTGTCAAAAATTCAAACATCTCCCTCCTCCCCCACTCCCTCTTTCAGTTCTAGGTCTCGTTCCAGATCATATTCTCCAGCTCATAACAGAGAGAGAAATCACCCAAGAGTGTATCAGAATCGGGATTTCCGAGGTCACAACAGAGGCTATAGAAGGCCCTATTATTTTCGTGGGCGCAATAGAGGCTTTTATCCGTGGGGTCAGTATAACAGAGGAGGCTATGGAAACTACCGTTCAAATTGGCAGAATTACCGGCAAGCATACAGTCCTCGTCGGGGCCGATCCCGATCCCGGTCCCCAAAAAGAAGGTCCCCTTCACCAAGATCCAGGAGCCATTCTAGAAACTCTGATAAGTCTTCCTCAGACAGATCAAGGCGTTCTTCATCTTCTCGTTCTTCCTCCAACCACAGCCGAGTTGAGTCTTCTAAGCGCAAATCTACAAAGGAGAAAAAGTCCTCTTCCAAGGATAGTCGGCCGTCTCAGGTTGCCGGGGATAACCAGGGAGATGAGGCCAGGGAGCAGGCATTCTCTGGAGGCACCTCTCAAGATACAAAAGCATCTGAGAGCTCGAAGTCATGGCCAGATGCCACCACATACAGTGCTAGTTCTGCATCACGGGCTTCAGCAGCTTCTGAGTTGAGCCCCCGGGAGCGAAGCCCTGCTCTTAAAAGCCCCCTCCAGTCTGTGGTGGTGAGGCGGCGGTCACCTCGTCCTAGCCCTGTGCCAAAACCTAGCCCTCCACTTTCCAACACATCCCAGATGGGCTCAGCTCTGCAGAGTGGTGCTGGGTACCAGGCTGGGACACACCAAGGTCAGTTTGACCATGGCTCTGGGTCCTTGAGCCCATCCAAAAAGAGCCCTGTGGGTAAGAGTCCACCGACCACTGGCTCCACGTATGGCTCATCTCAGAAGGAGGAGGCTGCTGCTCCAGGAGGAGCAACCTATACAAAGAGGCAAGTATCTTATTTCTTCTGCCTGTTTGTGTTTTTGTCTCACCAACTGGCAGTTTAATTGTAATGTGATAAAAGTTAGAGCTCTGATGAACGGTAATAAGGTATCCCCATTTTTTAAACTTTTCATCAGCATACTTTTTTTTTTTTTTAATACATACAAGTTGGGGTACAGGCCAGAGGCGTGGGGTGGTGAGAGGGTTCACCAGAGACAGAGTGGGTAGCAGAACAGGCAGATCAGAAATACACTGCTGAGGGGAGCAGCGGGCAAGGCAGGAGAGGTCTGCAACACCATGTGGGATTCTCCCTGGCGGGGCGTCGAACTGGCGTCGCTGCTGCCAACAGCTCCACAGCGCAGCGCTTAACTGCTGCGCCACCGGGGAGGCCCTTCATCAGCATACTTTTAAGAGCATCACCCCAGGAAACCTTTAGCTTAACTCTAGCTTTCCTACCTTCCTGAATTTGTATTGTAGTATAAAGTTACTTTAGACCACTCAGTGATGTTTTCAATAAAATTTGCCATGGATTCTACCACTCTAAGCCAAACAACAGTGTAGATTTGCAGGTCAGCTATCAGAAATATATGTCTGCCAAAATGAGTGGCCTTTGGAACTGTTAGATCCTCTAGGACCCACCATCTATTGTGATCGACCTGCATCAGCCATTCATGGTGAAGCTGCACACTCGTTCCCCACACCATGAGCTGAGGAGTCTGGGCACAGTGGGAACATCCAAGGCTTAGTCCAGAAGGCTTTGTTTTGAAATTACAAGGTGGCTCTATGTCCCAGTAGAAGCCAGTCAGGCTGACTGTTAGAAGAGGACATGACAGTGCTTTTGTCTTTCTATTCTAGGGGACACGGTGAGTTGGAACTGGGATTTTTGTAAAGTTGGTTAGATTGGTGTGACAGAGATTTAACAGGGAAGTTGCACCTGGGATCAGGTTGTCAGGAGGAACTTAATGGGCAAGTGGTCTCCTTTTCCCTTAATAACATATTCTTTGATGCCCTGCTGTCCTTTTAATCTTCTTTGCCATAGTAATGCAGCTATGATTTGATTTAGACTTTCTCTATTAATGGTATAAATGAGATGCTCAGAATCTGTACTTTCCAGCCTTCAATAAGTCTACTTTAAAGTGTAAGTTTGTTCCTTGCCAGGCCTGTGAATCTCAAAAGACTTTAGGTATGAGCTCTCCTTTTCCATAAGAAAGAGTAGGATGACTTTGCCCCCTCCCCCAATTAACCTATATTTTGTTTTTATTTGTGTTTGCAGTATATTTCATATTTAGATCTTCTAGGTGACTTGAAGCAAATTTGAAGTCTCTTCTGAGACTTGTTTTTCCAAATGTGAGTTGTATAAAGCAAAACTGTCCAAGGTTGAACATTCTATGTTAATTTTCCTGAAAGCAGATTTTTAAGTGACTGAGTGAAGGTTGGATAAGACCTTAATTTTTTTTTTCCTAGACCACCTACAGGTAAGTAAGTTTTTATTCTTTAGTATCCTAAACATTACCTTTGCTGTTTGATTTTTGGTTGGTTTTGTAAGCCACGACTCTGTGGACAGTATATTTTTCTTTTAAATGCCAAGTTAATAGATCTGTGAAGGACAATTATTCAGAAATTATTAGACAGTCACCAAGTAGAAAGTCCTTTGGTAACATTGGAATCCACAACACATGTTTATTCAGAGACCCAAAAACCCAAGACAATATGGTATTGTTTTAGATCAGGTTGCTTAAGAAGCTCTTGTCTGTCTCCCTTGTGTTTTTATAACTAGGTACCTAGAAGAGCAGAAAGGAGAGAATGGAAAAGATAAGGAACAGAAACAAACAAATACTGATAAAGAGAAAATGAAAGAGAAAGGGAGCTTTTCTGACACAGGCATGGGTGATGCAAAAATGAAATCTGATCCTTTTGCTCCCAAAACTGATAGTGAGAAGCCTTTTCGAGGTAGCCAGTCTCCTAAAAGATATAAACTCCGAGATGACTTTGAGAAGAAGATGGCTGACTTCCACAAGGACGAGATGGATGAACAAGATAAAGACAAAGCTAAGGGAAGGAAGGAGTCTGAGTTTGATGATGAACCCAAATTTATGTCAAAAGTCATAGGTGCAAACAAAAGCCAGGAGGAAGAAAAGTCAGGCAAATGGGAGGGCCTGGTATATGCACCTTCAGGGAAGGAAAAGCAAAGGAAAACAGAGGAGATGGAGGAGGAGTCTTTCTCAGAGAGATCCAAAAAGGAGGATCGGGGAGGGCCCAAGAGAACCGAAAGTGGGCACAGAGGGTTTGTGCCTGAAAAGAATTTCCGAGTGACTGCTTACAAAGCAGTCCAGGAGAAAAGCTCATCACCTCCTCCAAGGAAGATCTCTGAGAGCCGAGAGAAGCTGGCAGCCAAAGGGGACTTTTCCACAGGGAAGTCTTCCTTTTCCATTACTCGGGAGGCGCAGGTCAATGTCCGGATGGACTCTTTTGATGAGGACCTTGCAAGGTGAGATACAGCTCTTGCTCTTCAGGGCTTTAGTGGCTTACGTCGTATCTCTTGACTACCCCTTACCCCCCCACTTGCAACCTCCACTCCCAGGGAAGTTCTGAAACTAGATCAGGCCCCTCTTGTACTTGCCCTGCTGTCCAAGTTTCAGTGCACACAACCCGTTTTCTTTCTTTTTTTTTTTTTTTTTAGGGTTTATTTTTTATTTTTATACATACAAGCTGGGGTATAGGCCAGAGGCGTGGGACGGCGAGAGGGTTCACCAGAGACAGAGCGGGGAGCAGAACAGGCAGATCAGAAATACACTGCTTAGGGGAGCAGCGGGCGAGGCAGGAGAGGTCTGCTGCACCATGTGGGACTCTCCCCGGCCGAGTGTTGAACTCGCGTCGCCGCTGCCCACAGCTCCACAGCGCAGAGCCCAACCGCTGCGCCACCGGGGAGGCCCCACACAACCCGTTTTCAATAGAAAGTGTCACTGGGTGATTATGTGTTTGGGTTAGGATCACAGCAGTGGTGAAGCATCTTTTTATTCTTTAGTCACTGGCTTTCTTGCTGCTGGGTCCCCTCTACTTCTCTCTTGCCAATCCATTATCCTCCTCCCCACCTCAAACAGCCAGCCTTTCCAGCCCTACCCTTGTCATCCTGTTTTTTTGTATATGTTCCTGTGGAGCCATCCAGGATCCATTTCTCCATTCTTAGCTAGATCACCCGAATCTTAATTACATGCCTCCATCATCAGATAATAGAGCAGTTTTTTTAGAGTTGGGCTAGGGAAGTGGGGGCAGAATTTCAGAAAAGAGTAGTAAGACCCAGGCTGATTGTTTTGTATTTTAGGAGTTTAAGTCTTTTGACTTTGTATATTTTGTTACAGTTGGCCCTCCCTGTAATTTTCTTTTTCAGACCCAGTGGCTTATTGGCTCAGGAACGCAAACTTTGTCGTGATCTAGTCCATAGCAACAAAAAGGAACAGGAATTTCGTTCCATTTTCCAACACATACAGTCAGCTCAGTCTCAACGGAGCCCCTCAGAACTGTTTGCACAGCATATTGTGACCATTGTTCACCATGTTAAAGGTGAGTGCAGACCCAACCTGCTGCCAACCTCCTTCCTGTACTCTTAGCAGAAGGATGAGTAGGTGAACAAGGGGGCCTTGGGACACTTTAGCTCATGAAAAGGGCCTTTGAAGTTAGGGGCTGACCTGAAGGAGATTCTTGCCAGGGAGGAGTTTCCATTTTTTAATTAGAGTTGAACATTTTGAAATGCTAATAACCTGTTGTAGTGAGAATTGGTAAAATCGTTCATATGAAGGTTTAAAATGCTTGAAAAAGGAGGTATGAAAAGCGGCTTTTCCAGTACCTCTTGTCTTCTGTCTAGCAGGTGGAAGCCTTTACAGGTCTCCTGTGATGTGGTTCTTCTATACAATTACTCTGCCATTTTTTGGCTCGGTGGAGGTAGGCAGGTTGGGGAATGGCAGAGAAAGAGTGACTTAGAAGCTGGGTTAGGTCAGTTACAGGTTCTGTCTGAAATTTCAGTTCAAAGAGGAGTGGTGCTGGGATTCAAGGGGATGTAAGATCCAGATTTCTCTCATTTATATTCTAAGATATGGGAGCTGCGATGGAAACCCAGTGCCCAACGTTGAAGTATGTCTGAACTGGCCTATTTTCCTTCATCTTTACAGTATGTTTGTTGTGTGGATTTGACTACTTTAATCACATCCGTATGGCTGCAGGTTCATGCAGAGAGTGGAATAATACATCTGCGTTTGGTAGAATAATGTGTTTTCTTCATATCCCCACAGAGCATCACTTTGGGTCCTCAGGAATGACATTGCATGAACGCTTTACTAAATACCTGAAGAGAGGAACTGAGCAGGAAGCAGCTAAAAACAAGAAAAGCCCAGAGATACACAGGTGAGGACCTTGCCTTCCTCTAGAGGTTGCCATGAAAGACTGCTCATCAGATGTTAAACTATCTTATTTTTACCATGTTAAGTACATTAGCAACAAAATTTAGGGTAACACTTTCCACACTGCAGGGTAGCAATGGGTACGTGTAGTTGTGAGTTGAAAGGACATGTTTTGATGACTAGTTTCTTTGGGCATGAAGAAAAATCTCTTGATATACATGAACCCTTGTATCCTTGGGGTTGATAAATGATAACCCCAAATCACTGTGAGCTTTCTGTAGGTAGAGGACATTTTTTTTTTAAAGATTTATTTATGCATGCAGTAGCTGGGGTGTAGGCCAGAGGTGTGGGGGGTGGGTTGAGAGGATTCACCAGAGACAGTGGGGAGCAGAACAGGCAGATTGACTGAGATACATTGCTGAGGAGAGCAACAGGCGAGACAGGATCGAACTTGGGCTGCAGTGGCTGCAGATAGTGTGATAGTGCTAAGAGTGAACTCCTTGTGCCACCAGGAGGCCCCGGGAAATGTTTAAGAGACCCATGTGTATCAATAATTTGGGGGGAAGAATTTATAGTGGGATGGGGTTCAGTGGTGAGGGAGCTTATAGGATCATGTCAAAGAGTTTAAAAGCCCATCCAGGGGCCTCCCTGGTGGCGCAGTGGTTGAGTGCTGTGCTGTGGAGCTGTCGGCAGCAGCGATGCAAGTTCGACGCCCAGCTGGGGAGAATCTCACATGGTGTGGCAGACCTCTCCTGCCTCGCCCGCTGCTCCCCTCAGCAGTGTATTTCTGATCTGCTTGTTCTGCTCCCCACTCTGTCTCTGGTGAGCCCCCTTGCTGCCCCACGCCTCTGGCCTGCACCCCAGCTTGTATGTATAGCTAAATAAATCTTTAAAAAAAAAAAAAAAAAGCCCATCCAGCAAGTTTAAAGAATATCATATTAGGTTATGGGAATCTTTTCAACAAATAGGGACTTTGTTGAGAAACAAAGTTGGCCTTAATCTTTAATTCCTTAATAGTCAACTTTTGAGCCTCTTGGAGTACATCAGAGAACCATGTTTGAACAGCAGTCTTGGATATAGGGTCTTTTGGGTGTTGTGTATATGCCAGACAGTTGTTTTTCACTTAGAGCTAATCTCATAGGTGAATAATGGAAACTATACTCTACTTCCCAAGATGGTGCTCTTTGAGGTTAGCAGGACATAGATAGTGATGATGTGAACTGGAAACTATAGGCACAGCTGTACGTGAGTGTGTCTTCCTGGCTGCAAGAGTAGTGAAAGGGAATAAGAGGTTTCTTTTGTTTGAATTTAGGAAGTTGGCATTGTGTGTGTGTGCGTGTGCCTGTGTGTGTTCGCATGCACATATACATGCATGTTTATAGGAAAGGATGAGTATAAAACAAAGAATATTAGTACTATATATGAGTCATGAAACATAATAGAAAAGAACACTTGTGTAATTCCATTACCCAACTTGCCAGTATAAATTCACACTGTGGAATATTCAACAGTTTTTTGTGTTTTCAATTTTAGGAGGATAGACATTTCCCCCAGTACATTCAGAAAACATGGTTTGGCTCATGATGAAATGAAAAGTCCCCGGGAACCAGGCTACAAGGTGAACTGTTGCTTTGATCACTAATTCCAACAAAATGAGTGCGTTGGGCATGAACTTGACAGAAATGTGTTTGTTTAAATTACTCTCTACTTAAGTTTGTGTTTTTCTTTTAAGGATGGGCATAATTCTAAAAATGAACTACAAAGGGTTAATTTTTATTAAATGTATCAACAACCTTTGTGAAGTGGTTAGAATATGGTAAATGACCCCAAAGTCTATTGAGGTGAGCTTGAGAAAAAAAAGAGAGGAGTTTTGGAACAAGTGCCCATGATGAGAGAAGAAACTTTTTGTGATATTTTTCTGCTTGTAAGTATTATCAAATCAACTATATACATGCACTATTTCCAACCATGATTTCAAAAAGACATGCATGTCAGAAGAGGGAAATGATTCATGTCTTAACTTAGTAGACTGTTTTATTAAACAGCTAGTCCAGTTTTTTCTAACATTGTACCATATCTGTCATCTGTTGGTTACTGTTACTTTGAAGCTAAACTTTGGTTACTGTGATAACCCAACTACATTTGCAATGATGTGCACGTAAACAGTGTCATTAAGAGGTTAAAGCTTGTATGCAGTCTTTTACTATGAAATAGTAGATTTTGAGGGTTTTTTTATCTTAGTATTTATTGGCCTTGATTCACATAGACCATTAAAGCCTTTTATAGACTTACTAATTTTCAAGTTTTCAAACAAATTTGTCTTGTTGGTTGAATGTGATGAGAGGTACTCTTGCACAATCTCTCTTTCCCACCCCCTTTTCCTTTTTCTCCAAGTACCCACCAGCTTGGCACTGCCCATGTGAAACCAAGGTTTTGAAACATCAGAAGAAATCTCGTCCTCGGTGCCTCAGAGCCAACTCATTAGAGGTGCTGTGTGCACTGCCTAAGGGAGCAGTGGCTGCAGTTTTCGTTTTTTGTCTTTGGAGGATGCAGAGGTCCCATTCCCTGTCGCAAATACAAAGAATGTGATAAAATACATTTACTACTTACTACACTGGTCAACAAATTTTTACAGAAGTCATGTTACTGAAATAAAATCAGTCATTTCCTATCAATTTGTATGTGCTCAACACGAATATGACAGTCAAATTCTAATTTTGGCTCTAGTATTTTTTTGAAATCTGCAATAAATTGACGTTTACATCACGAAATGCATGCCAATAGTAATAGGCCTACGGTTAATACCTGTAAAAAATCAAGTCATAGACGACTACTTAGATTTCTTCGCTTGTCTCTTGTACAGCTGTTCAGGAGCATCTCTGGGGAGTGTCCAGCAGTAGTCAGTCAGCCAGCACTGTAGTGGACCATTTTCCCTGGTATCTTTGTTCCATTGATGCGGTATCTTGATGAAAACGTTCGCCATGTTCATCACTAACCAGACTACAGTTTTCAGGGAAGAAATCCAGATGGGAATGAAGGAAGTGGATCTTTAGAGACTTATTGCAGCCAAGTTTCTGATACTGCATCAGCATGTCTTCTACCAGTTCCTTGTAGTTTTCTGCCCTAACATTCCCAAGAAAGTTTGTAGACACTAGGCGAAAAGCATCCCATGCTTGTTTCACATCACCCTGCAGCAGGTTGTTGAATCGGTCATCTTTGAAGAATTCTCGAATCTGAGGACCCACAAAAACTTACTCTTTAATCTTTGCTTCGCTGAGTCGAGGAAATTTTCCATGCAGGTATCAGAAAGCTGGCGAGGTCTGGTCCATGGCTTTCACGAAATTCTTCATCAAACCTAGTCTGATGTGAAGGGGTGGTAGCAGGATTTTGTTAGCCTCGACCAGAGCTGGGTGCTGGATATTCTTCTCTCCAACTGCTACATTTTGTCTGCAAGTCCATTCCTTCTGCAAGTAGTGCAGTGCAGTTCACTTGCTCGGCTCTCCCACTGACGTAAGAAACACATGTATTTTGTATATCCCTGCTGCATTCCCATTTCAAGGGCAACTAGCTTCACATTACCACAGACATGGCAACTGTACTTGTTATGCTCAATGGAATTCAGTAGCTGCTTTAAGTTATCATATGTATCTTTAATGTGGACAGCATGCGCTACTGGAATAGATGGAAGATGGTTTCCATTGTGCAAAAGCACATCCTTAAGACTCAGTTTCGAAGAGTCTAGAAATAGTCTCCATTCTTGTGGGTCATGAGTGATTTCTAAGGCATTCATGAGGCCCTCAATATTGGAACAGAATACCAGAGTACTTTCCTTTCTGGAGAAAGGCTTCAGCTGCTGGTGGCGCTTTTGATATAAAGTAATTGTGACATCTTCTAGACGATTCCATTGTTGGAGTCTTGATGAGATCAACTCTGGATGATGTGTGCATGATGGTATTATGTAATGCGATGCAATATTACATCATTCTAGGCTAATTTAGGATGTTGCAGTCCTACTGGATAAATTTACACAGTGAAACATAAAATGAATTATATGAAATACCTTCAAAACGAGAGCTAATAAAAATTTTCAGAGTTATATTCATGTTCAGCACACCAAGATACTACAGATTAGGGCCTTTTTAAGTCAGTAATGATCTCACTGTTGACCAGTGTTACCGACCCTATTAATTAAAATTAAACTATTTCAAGAAACCAAAAACTTCTAATAGTCTTGAAGTAAAATGTTAATGCAGAGTGAGCCACTCATTTCTTCATCTTTTAGGGGAGGTGGTATTTCCAGGAGACAAGTCTGAGTATATGATGTCCCTGAATTCACCTTGCATCCCTACTCCTAGTTTCCTAAGAACTGTTGGAAGCTGTCATTATGGTGGCTTGGGGTGGAAGGCCATTGCTGCTATTGCTGCTGGGTTCATTGTATCTGCATTTCTGCAGCATTCATACCCTGACACTTATCCGCCCTAGGAAGTTAGCGAAAAATGGTTTTTCTTTTTTCCTTTCCAAAATAAACTTCAACATGGTATTGACACTTCATGAATTCTGTGTTAGGGCTTTTTGCTATTCCCTCCTTAGAGAAATTTCTCAGGCTACGTAATCCTAATTCCCAGTAGAGGAGAATAATCCCAGGTGCCTGCTCAGTGTAGGTAGGGGAAGAATGACATGAACAGTTCCACTCCCTCTGGTGATTAAGCCTGAAGCAGTTTGACCAAGCCACGTGCCAGAGCTCTTTAGGCTGTCTAAACTTGTAAGTTAGCCAGAGTCATTAGAGGCCACAGAAGAGATGGGCAAAGCAAGATTAATACGTAGCAGTTTCAGAAGGCTGTCATAATTATTTTTAGAGAACTCGTTTGGACTCTGATTGATCCTCATGAAGTAACTTCAGTGGGACATCCTGTATCCCTCCCAGGCTTGGGTGAGGCACCTCATAATTTCCAGTGTTTCCTCTGTACCACTCCATTGGAGTAGAAACCACAGTTGTGGGGTGGTTGAGTTGATAGCCCTGAATCCCAAAAACCTTAATTTTGGTTTCTGTTGGCAGACTGAGGGAAAATACAAAGATGATCCTGTTGATCTCCGCCTTGATATTGAACGTCGTAAAAAACATAAGGAGAGAGATCTTAAACGAGGTAAATCAAGAGAATCAGTGGATTCCCGGGATTCAAGCCACTCAAGGGAAAGATCTGCTGAGAAAACAGAGAAAACTCATAAAGGATCAAAGAAGCAGAAGTAAGTAAGCCCCTGTGTGTGTGACGACATTCAGACTCCTGAGTGGCATCTCCTGTCTGCTCCCTTTAGGTGATACACCACACCTTCCAAATCACAGAATTTTGAGGTTAGGAATGATAGCCTTTTATAGCAGTTTGTGCACGCACTTCTTTCATACCAGGTAGCTTGAACGCAAAACTTTTGCATCCAAGTAAGTGAGATCCTTGTTGAAAGAATGCTTCCCAGGAGATTGACCATTAATTTGGCTATATGGACAGAATGGTGAATCATTTGGAAATTCCTTTTACAGTTGTTTTAATATTCTATCTCATCACAAATCTACATGGAGAGCTAGTGGGTTTTGTTTTGTTTTGTGACATGGCTCAAAGTCATTGTCAGGTAATAACACTGTTTAGTCAAACAGGGTGGTACCGATAGGACAGAATTGTTGATCTTAAATGCCCTGTAAACTAGTTTCGTAGATACCTCCAAGAGAGGTGTTCCAAACATTCTTTAAACAAAGGTAGCATTGTTGAATTTCATAGGGCAGCATTCATGCCAAGATTCCTGTTGTTTCTGTTTACGTTTTTGAAAGTTCCATGACATTTCAATCATGTCTCAGTAAATGAAGCAGAACTGGAGTCCTTAACACTGCCATTTGTGGAAAGGAAAAGGAATCTTCCTCAAGCATTTTAGAGTTGGATTTAAATTATTGACCTTGATTTCCTGGGACACATGTTCTCTACCCTTATGTGCTATACCTTAAGTGGGTCTCTTGTTATCCTGTGTGTTTGCAACTTATGTGATTGGCACAAGAACAAAATTTGTGTTTTTGTTACATGGTGGTTTGTCATTCAGTGTATACCACACTACAGTTTACACAGATTTTCTCATGTGACTAAGAAATGATTTACCCAGGGTCTACATAGTTAATAAGCAGTGCTAGGACTCAGTTCTCTGGCTTTTGTGATTCCTCCCCCCCACCCAAAATTTTAATGATACATCATTCATTTACAAGGCTAGTTTCACAGTTGTAGCTTCACACCTTGATATGTGTATATGTTACACTCATCCACAAAAGTTCTCGTGTAATTGTACTCTTACGAATCTCCTTTGCCCATTGATCTGTCCCTCTTCCCTTCTAGTAACCACTGTATTTTTCAGAGTCTTGTTTTGCGTTTTACCACGAGTGGAAGCGATCTGACAATTGTCTGTCATTTTCTGGCTTTTTCACTTAGCATAATCATCTCAAGTTCCATCTGTGTTGTTGCAAAAGTCAAGATATCACCTTTGTTAATGGCTGAGTAGTATTCCATTGACATAAAACACTGTTTTTATCCAGTCCTCTTCTGATGGCATTTAGACTGTTTCTGTTTTTGGCTACTGTGAAAGTAGTGCTGTTATGAACATAGGGTTGCATATATTTTTTCAGATTGTGTTTTCATATTCTTCAAATAAACACATAGGAGTATTGCTGGATCGTACAGTATTTCCATTTTTACTTTTTTAAGGACTCTCCATACCACTTACCATAGATCCTGTACCAATTTTCATTCCCACAAACAGTGGATGAGGGTTCCTTTTCTCCATACCCCGCTAACAATTATTGTTTGCAGTCTTTTTAATACTGGACATTATCACAGATGTGTGGTGATAACCTCATTGTAATTTTGATTTTTATTTCCCTTTTAATAAATGATGTTGAGGGTCTCCCTGGTGGCGTAAGTTAAAGACACAGTGCTATATCAAGCTATCGCCAACCACTGCAACATGAGTTTGATCCCCAGCCAGGGAGCTGACCCACATGGTGCAGCAGGCCGTTCCTCTCTTGCCCACTGCTCCCCTCAGCAGTGTATCTCGGTAGATCCACCTGTTCTGCTCCCCACTCTGTCTCTGTTGAGTCATCTCACTCCCATCCCCCATACCTCTGACCTACGTCCCAGTTCTTATATGCATAAATAAATCTTTTTAAAAAAAATGATGCTG
Organism: Scalopus aquaticus; assembly: GCA_004024925.1. Taxonomy (NCBI): domain Eukaryota; kingdom Metazoa; phylum Chordata; class Mammalia; order Eulipotyphla; family Talpidae; genus Scalopus; species Scalopus aquaticus. Next base: position 141,815 of record PVIJ01002197.1, on the reverse strand, counting down.
AGCTTTTTTTTTCATATGCCTATGGGCCATCAGTGTGTCTTTGGAGATGTGTCCCTTCAGGTCCTTTGCAAATTTTTTGATTGGGTGGCTTGGTTTTCTTTGCTGTTCAATTGTATGACTTACTTTTAATTTTTAGCAATATGTCTTCATGCACGACTTGCAACTATTAGCTTTTAGTTTGATGTCATCCTATTTGTTTATTTTTGTTTTTGTTTCCCTTGGTTATTAGAGTTGAGGCTCCAAATATATCCCTCAGGTTGGTGTCCAGGGGTGTTGCCTGTTTTCTTCTATTTTATGGTTCCAGTCTTATATTCAAGTTTTTAATCTATTTTGGAGTAATTTTTGTGTCTGATGTTAAATAATGCTCTAGTTTTTTTTTTTTTCATATGTGACTGTTCAGATTTCCCAGCACCATTTGTTCAGAGGCTTTCCTTTATCATAGATTAACTATCTGTATTTGTGTGGGTTTATATCTGGGTTGGGTTCTTTATTCAATTGGTCTGTGTGTCTGTTTTTGTTTTAATACCATACCATTTTGATTACTGTAACTTTGTAACACAGTTTAAAGTCTTGGGGTGTGATACCTCCATTTTTTCTTCTTTTCTCTCAGAATTGCTTTGGCTATTTGGTCTTTTGTGGTTCCATACAAATTTTAGGCTTATTCTGTATCCTTGAAAAAATCATTGGGATTTTGGTAAGAATTGTGTTGAACTTGTAAGTTGGTTTGAGTAATATGTCCACTTTAACACTGTTTATTCTTTTATTTATGAACACAGGATGCTTTCCACTTCTTTGTGTCTTCTATTTTAATAATGTCATATATTTTTCAATATGTAACGCCTTTGTTTTGGAGTCTTTAGAAACTTTGAAATAGCACAGATTTTTTGGAGCCACTTAAACATCTGAGCTAAGAACCCTTAGATCAGAAAATAACCTAAGTTTTTCCTTTTTATAAGTAGGTGCTAGACCTGTAATAGGATATATAAGTCCTTGAGCGCATCAAATTTGTGTGGAAAAAGATGGTAGGACTGAGGGAGGGAGGACACCAATAGGTTACTGACACTTGGCTGGTTTCTCCCTGTAAGTCCTCTATTCCTGGGAGCACCTTAGAGGCAGCTGGTAACCTCATCTACAAAATGGCAGGACTGGCACCAACCTCTAGAACATAGACCATGACTCATCATATTAAGACAATTTACCCTAGTCTGTAATTTGCCCTAGATGAAGGGAATGGAGGGAAATAACTCTGGGAAGAGTTTCTCCTGATCCTGTGCTTAATAACACAACCTGTTTGAGCTTAGTGGGAGGTGGGATGTAGGTTAGTGGTATAATTAGAGCTAGATTTGAATCCAAGTTCTCCTTAGTTCTGTCACCTGATCCCATCTAAAAAATGGAACTAGTACTGATTTTAGTTGCCATTTACTGCATGCTTGCTACCTCATTGTAAAGCATTTGAACACTTTGTTTCATCTTTAGGGCACCCCCACAAGAGTGTTTTGACTATAAAAAAGATAGTAAAAGCACAAACAAATAGTAGTATATAATGCTTGTGTCTCAGAACAGGATACATCATAGCTGTCAGTACTGCAGAGTTCTAATAAAATACTAACAAATACTTGAGTTTCCTTTTGCCTCTCTGAGCTACCAGAAGCCATGGGCTGTGTTTTGTTCCTCCTTCTGTGTATGTCCTGTATTCATAAATGTGTCACTGAACATGGATTGACAGAATTAGAAGGAAGCTCCCCAGGTACCCTGGGAGGGTAAGTTGGGGGTGAGTTGGGTGTTTTTAGGTTATTTGTTCTCATCACCAATACATTCTTGATTGTTCTATGCTTTTTATCCATGAGACCCAGGCAAGGGATATACCCCCAGAGGCTTACTGACTTCCCTGCCTCTTTTCCTATAGGAAGCACCGGAGAGCACGAGACCGGTCTAGGTCATCCTCCTCTTCCTCCCAGTCATCCCACTCCTACAAAGCAGAAGAGTACACTGAAGAAACTGAGGAAAGAGAGGAGAGCACAACAGGCTTTGACAAATCGAGACTGGGGACCAAAGACTTTGTGGGTCCAAGTGAAAGAGGAGGCAGAACGCGGGGGACCTTTGTAAGACCCTGCTCCTTCCTTTTCTAAGCCTCTGCTTCCATAATTAACTATGCGTTTACCAGAATACCAGTTTTGTTGACTTTGATACAAATAATCTAGTATAGACCATATTCTGAGGCCATCTCCCCAGGCTTTCCAGTTTTAGTAGTTTCTCTGGTCGTTAGCATTTAGCTACAAAGCCTCAGGGTTTCTGGTGTCAGAACTTCCCCACTTACCTTGATTACTACTGTGTCTAGGGCAGTCCATGTGCCATATCCACTACCTGTGCTATAGACTTGAGTTGACATGAGTAGAAAGGGAATGGCTGGAAACCAGCTGGCTAGCATATGACTGGAGGATAGCTGTATTCTGTAGCAGAAGAGTGAACAAAATGCAAGGAGTTTTTTCCACCATTCCTGAGATGATCTTTGTTATTTTTTCCTCCATGTATTGCCACAGCAGTTTCGAGCCAGAGGGAGAGGCTGGGGCAGAGGCAGCTACTCTGGTAACAACAGCAGCAGCAGCAACAATGACTTTCAGAAGAGAAACCGGGAGGAGGAGTGGGACCCTGAGTATACACCTAAAAGCAAGAAGTATTACTTGGTATGTGTCTGGGGATAACCAGTGTTCAGTGAAGGTTTTATCACCACCAACAAAGTTGCTATATTGCCCAAGCCTACGACTCAGAATTCCTGAGGCACCCAACTAAAGGTTTTCTTAGATCTGTGTGAATAGCATTTGGAATGGAGGCCCAAGAGGAGGACAGAAAAGGAGCAAAAGGATGGCTGTGGCATAATCTGCTTGGGGGAGGCACATTTGGGTGGGTGCAGGCAAGAAGGTTCTAGCTACTCTTATTCACTCTGGCATTGATGGCATTTTCTTCCCTCAGCATGATGACCGTGAAGGTGAAGGAAGTGAGAAGTGGGTGAGCCGGGGCCGGGGCCGAGGAGCCTTTCCCCGGGGTCGGGGCCGGTTCATGTTCCGGAAGTCCAGCACCAGTCCCAAATGGGCCCATGACAAGTTCAGTGGGGAAGAAGGGGAGATTGAAGACGACGAGAGTGGGACAGAGAACCGAGAAGAAAAGGACAATTTACAACCCACAACTGAGTAGGGTCCATTCTAATGGGAGCCCCTGCCCAGGGGGAAGAGGCGCTGGGAAGATGGCTGATGAGGAGCTAAACAGAGGAGCCTCAAGAAAATTGTGAAAATCCTATCCCTACTCCCCAGCAGCCATGCAGAATCCTACCATGAAAGCATCCCTGGCGCTGCGTCCCACTGGATAGGGGTGGCTGGCGGTGGTCAGACCCAGCTCTTGAGCAGAATACAACACATTGGGCTCTCGCGGTTTCTCGTTTGTTGTTGGTGTGTGGGGTGGGGGCTGGGTAGGGAGGGGAGAGCAATACTTGGGTTTTGGTTTGTTCCCTATTAGAAACCAATAGTTTTTGTTCTTAAATTTCATTTCATTTGGAGCTATGAGGACTAATTTGATGATTTTCAGTCTCTCTTCCCCTTTTCCTGATTTTAAAAACCTTTTTTTTTTCTTTTTTAGACATATGTAGTAACATTAGCAGAAAGATTTAATTTGAGCAACTTTGATTCTTAAAGCATGTGAATAAACATTGAAGTGTTCACCTCAGTTTGGGACCAAACTGCTTGGATCTTTGTAAAAATCGGTTTTGTATGTCGAGGAGTTCAGGGCCTTTCTGACCACCTGTGTTCCCCTTTTCTGCACAGCCATGTGTCTGTCACACATGGTGTTGCTCCTAACCACACCCCATGTGTACATCTCTCCCCCTCAATATTTCTGATTTTTTCTGGGCTGGGCTTCCCATTCTCCACCAGCAACTCCAGTATCCCAAACTTTCTAGTCCTGCTGATCCTGAGCTCAACAGGGGTGGAAACTGGATGGCAGTTTCTGGTCTGTTTTCTAAGAAACTTCTGAATTCTATTATCTTTACAAATATAAGATGAGAAAATAATTTTTCAATATTTTTTATTAATCTTTTTATAAAATGAAAAGAAACTCCTATGATCGATTAAGGAAGGTGGTTATGGCTGGGTGGTTTTTTTGTTTTTGTTTTCTTTTTTCCTTTTTTAACCTTGAGCTTTAAGTTGAAACATTCTCAGATATTTGGGGGAAAAACATCCTCTTAAAATGGGTCCTTGTGCTTGCCTTCTGGGGAGGCGGTCCTGAGCAGGTGAATCATAAGGCATTTATGCATATGTTATATGCGGACTGCACCCACTTCGGCTCCCCCCTCCCCTAACCTTTGCCTCTTGGGTTGTTGTGCTACTTCCCCTTACTTTAATACATTTCTATAGTTAAGTTGGTTTTACTTGAATGATTCATGTTTAGGGGGGAAAAATGAAAACACCCTTAATTTGTTTCAACTCCTCCTGCAAATAAAAAAATAAATGAAGTGGCAGATGTAAATCAGCTCTGGTCATTGTCATCCCGAGTGTGTGTGAGATTGTGTGGGTGGCTATCTCCAGGGAACTCAGACAGAAATGTCAGTGGGTGCCTGGCCCAGACTTACTCCAACCCACGCTCAGTTGTTAACCTTGGAGGAGCCTCAGCCATCCTTGTCAGTAACTCCTCATTCTCCCCCCTGCGATTTTGCTTTATCCTGTACCTTGGACACCTCGGGAGGACCACATTTTTTCACTGTGGTGTCATAACCAAGGACTTTGGCTTTCAGGGTGGGGGTGGCAGGGGTCAAAAGGTGTGGGTAACAGGCCCAGCCTCTCGTGTTGACTCAGATTGCATGAAAGTTTAACTTGCCCACTTGGCAACTGGCTCCTGGTGGACACCACCCACCAGACCTTGCCAGCTCTGGGCTTGGCTCTGAACAGGAGGAACCTTAAAAAGTTCTAAACTTCCTACCGTCCCCCAAGAATCCCAGCGGTGTTTTCGGAAGCTAGGCTAGCTTGAAGAAGGGGTCTAGGGGTCTTTGGGTTCTTCCTCTTTAATTGCTAGTTGGTACTAGCCCAAGAGGGATACACCTCCCAGCGAAAGAAATTTGGAGTACCTTTGTGTGCGCAGGGCAACCACACCCTTCACCCACGGCCCCCACCTTAGCGCGGTTGGTGCCTGCTGGTGTCTCCCCGCATCCCCTCCCCCCACCCGCCCGCCCTGGTATGTGCCTCTCCCCACCTCTTAGCCTGCAGCTAAAAGCTTCCCGGCCGATAGGCCTGGGAAGGCTCTGTCCTAGGTGGGTGGGAGCCTCAGAGCTAAGACTAACTTAACTGACTAGTTGGGAAAACCACGTGGGAGTTGTGACCCCAGCACTGGCCCGAGACCCTGGAGTCGTCCTCGCCCCCCGGTAGAGGGGCAAACCTGCCGAGCCGGGCCGCCCCCTCCAACACCCACTGCCAGCGCCTGGAGCCTGACCTATCGGCTCGTGTCTCCGCCTCCTTCGCTTCATAATCTTACATCTCGTCCCACCCCACCCGAGTCCAGTACTTCTCCGCTGCCAGCGGGACGGCATAGTCTTGCCAGCTGGGCTCTGGAGGGCGCCCCGGAAGCCATGGGTATGTGCGGAAGGTGTGGGCTGGCCCCTCTGGGAAACCGTGTGAAAACGGTAACAAAAGCTTACATTATCACCCCTCTTTCCCGCTGTCTTCTACACGGAGCCCGGGACTACTTGGGCCCTTCTGAGCCGCGCCTCCGCCCTGTCTTCCGTCCGCAGAGGTACTGGTCTTGTCTGGATACCGTGCGCAGAAGGAGGGCGAGCTGAATCTGGCGCCCGGGGACGTGGTCCGGCAGGTGTGCGAGGGGCCCGTACGGGGTTGGCTGCGCGGAGAGCTGAGAGGCCATTGTGGCCTCTTCCCGGAGCGCCTGGTGCAGGTGAGGCCGGGCCGGAGGTCGGGCTGGGGGTCTCAGCATGCGCCTTGCCGGGTTGAGAGGTCCATCCCCCTGTGCCCTCATTCCCAGGAGATCCCAGAGAGTCTGCGCGGTACTGGGGAGCCCCGGAGACCGCGCTGCGCGCGCCACCAAGGTGAGCGCTGGGCGGGTGGGCGGCCGCGCAGAGCCTGCGGGACCTGGGTCGGCGCTTGAGGTGACGCGCGCGGCTCTGGGCGGGGCCGTGAGGCCGCCCTGCGGCCTGTGATTGGTTCTAGAGTACAATGCTCCGCCCTGAAGGCGGGGCCTGTGAGTACGGAGATGGGCGCTCTTTACTCGCCCCTCCCCCAGCACCGGGACTGGGGCACAGGCTTCAAGCTGCCTGACTCGTCCCACCCTAGGTCACCCTGCTAAATCTCGGGGCCCCCAAAGATGGTGCAAAGTGAATTTCAACTACAACCCGGAGCAGAAGGACGAGCTAAAGCTGCAAGCTGGGGAGATTGTGGAAGTGCTAAAGGAGGTGAGAGGATGAGCTACTGTGAGGGTTTTAGGGGAGATGATGGAGCATGTGAGGGGGTGGATGTAGTAAGGGTCTGGGCCATGGGATTGAGGGGCGGGAGGGGGCAGAGATGAGAACGCGAGAGAGCAAGGGAGGAGGTTATCGGGCGGAATAGGACAGAACCTTGGATGTAAGATTTCTAGAGAGACCCTTGGGGCAGAACCAGATGCCCCTGCGTCCTACCCCCTTCCCCAGATTGAGGACGGCTGGTGGCTGGGGAAGAAGAACGGGCAGCTGGGAGCCTTCCCATCCAACTTTGTGGAGTTGCTGGACAGTGGGCCCCCAAGTGAGACCTGGACCCTGTGACCCCGTGAACCCCTGTGACCAGACTGCAATCTCCAGTGACCTCCCAGTGACCTGAGCCTCTGATCCATACATACCCTGTGACCCCTTTGACCTCTCCCATGATCCAAGATGTGAATTAAGACACGGTTCTAATCTCAATGTCCCCCACCAGGCCTTGACAATCCAGACATGCCTTCAATCAGCCCTGGCCCCCAGCGACCTCCCAAGGTAATCTGCGTGGAGTGGGTAGAGGTGAGTTTCTTCACAGGGTAGTGGAAGTCTCAGCTTGTTTTTGTTTCCCCTGCCCCCACTAGCTGAGCAGCCTCACCTATGACAGCCCTCCAGACTATCTTCGGACAGGTGAGCACCCAGCCCAAAGGGTCCCTGGGAATTCCTTTCCCCAAGCCACTCTGACTTGGGGGCTGGAGGGGGAGGGGGCGCACCAAGGCTTGTGGAGGAAGGAGCTGCTCTGTGATTTTGGGAGGGTGGTTTGACTAATCTTCCCTTAGTCTCCCACCCTGAGACCTGTAGGGTCCTGTTTGACTACCAGCCCGAGGCCCCAGATGAGTTGATGCTCCGGAGAGGAGATGTGGTGAAAGTCCTGAGGAAGGTGTGAGGGCAAAGGGCAGGGGCGAGTGCAGTGAAGGGCAGGGGAGGGTATGGTGAGAAGGGGTGGGCCCCAGAAAGGAAGTAACTTGGGGACCTGGCTCACCTGTACACCACATCCTTCTGTCACAGACCACAGAGGATAAGGGCTGGTGGGAAGGTGAGTCTCAAGGCAGAAGAGGAGTTTTCCCAGACAACTTTGTGCTTCCACCACCCCCAGTGAGTACAGAGTCATTCAGGTGGCCCAAGGGTGGGCAACTCTGGATTAAGTTGGGGGTCATATACTCACTCACAATTGGAAGGCTCTGCCAAAATGAGGGTGAACCCAGAAATGTGGGTGCTCCTCTTCAGATTCTGATACTTCTTTTCTGCATAGCTCAAGAAGCTGGCCCCACGGAAAGTGGCATCTCAGAGATCTGGTAGGCCCCTGGGAAGCCTGGACTTGTTGAGGGGAGGGGGTGTTCTCTGGGAGACCCAATAGTCTGATTGTCTGTAAATAGCTGCAGCTCCCTAATGGTCTAATACACCACTTAGGAGCCACCTCCCTGTAGAGTAGTGGCCTAGTAGGAATGTATTTATGTAAGTGGGAATCTGTCAGTTTATGTGTCAATGTAGTCATGTTTCTGTGTGTCTTGAAAATGTAGTTGTGCATTGAGATTTATTTCATTTTGTAAGATGGGTCTGTGAGACTCATCTCTATGAGTGTTCACTTGTCTTATGTCAGTGGATAACTGTATCTGTGGGGATGTGAGTCTTTTTATTTTTAATATAATATTTCACATGTGCCAAAAATATATCACATATATGTTTTGAAACTTAATAATGAATACCTGTGCACATCCATGGTCTATCATCCAAACCCAAGAACTAGAACATTGTTGCTCCTCTTTCTCATTCTGCTGCTTCCTTTACACCAAAGGTGATCACTATCCCAGATTTGGTGTGTATAATTCCGTTGAGCTTTAGTTACTTATTATATACTTGTATATACTTATATACTTGTATGTGGCTTAGTTTTGCTTTTTTTTGAGCTTTGTAAAATTGATATGTTTACAATCTTCTGGGATTTACTGTTTCCAGTCAACATTATTTCTAAGATTCATTCATGTTGTGTGTAAATGTAGATCATTTATTTTTCTCTGCTATATAATACTCCTCAGATGGCATTTACCACTGTTTGTGTATCTGGCTTCTTCCTGATGTTGAATATTTTCACTGTTTCTGGTTTTTACTATTACAAATAGTGCTCCATGAACATTTGTATGCCTGTCTCATAGTTTGTAGGGATAATTGCTTCTCTGGGATATAACCCTAGAAGTAGCACTACTAGATTTAAGTTATGTGGATATTCAACTTTTATGAGACTGCCAGTAGATACAAGAAGCTAAGAAGTACATTACTTAGCTAGAACTGTGAAAGTTAAAATATCTGTTGTTTTTTTAAGCATTCCACCCTCCCAAAAGAAAGAAAAACATAGAACTTTAGCCAGACTTGTCTATAACTATCAAATAAATTTAAATTACTTTAAAATCTTCCTATAATAGAAAAAAACAGGGCCAGATGATTTTACAAAGTTTTACCAAATCTCGAAGAAATGTGATTCCCCTCTTATGTAAGATCTACTGGATAATTCAAAAACAAAATGTGCACCCCTTAACTCATTTATGGGGCCTGTATGACATTGATAACCAGATGAGGACAGTAAAAATAAGTGTAGAAATCATAGTAAAAGAAAAATTGGGAAACCCTACCAATCTGAATTTATCCAAAGAATACAAGGCTGGCTTAATATTAGAAAGTTCTACAAATGTCATTTATCATATTGACTGATTGAAAGAAAAACCCTATATAGTAATTTCAAAAGATTCACATAAATAGAGAAAATTCAACATTCACTCGATAATAATTCTAAGTCGAAATAGAAAGGACCTTCCTAAGCCTGACAAAAAGATATCTACAAAAGATCTAAACAAATATTGCTAAATGGGAAAAGTTAGAAGCATTCCATTTAAAATCAAGAATATGTTAATAATGTTCAACAACACTACTTTTTTTTTTTAAGATTGATTTATTTATGCATACAAGCTGGGGTACAGGCCAGAGGCGTGGGGCGGCGAGAAGATTCACGAGAAACAGAATGGGGAGCAGAAAAAGCAGATAGACCGAAGTATACTGCTGAGGGGCGTAGCGGGTGAGGCAGGAGAGGTCAGCCGCGCCATGTGGGAATCACCCTGGCCAGTGTCAAATTTGCTGCCGACAGCGCCACAGCGTAGTGCTTAACTGCTGCGCCACCAGGGAGGCCCAACATCACTACTTCTTTTCAATATTGTATTGAGATCCTAGCCACCATAAAGCAACAAAATGTAATTAAAATGTATAAGGAGTGGAAAAGATAGCACAAATTGTCATTACTCACAGACAACATGACTGTTTTCACAGAAAATAAAAATCTATAAACTACTGAAACTACTCATAGTTTTAACACCATAGCTAGCGATAATATTGGTATACAAAAATTGATATATTTATATATTCCTGCAATAAGCAGGGTGTCTGAATTTCAAAAGATACAATAAAAACACTGAAGTATCAAGGACTAAATTTATAAAAGTTGTGCAAAACTCACATGTAGGAAATAATAAATGATGCTGGAATGACTTACCGTCTATATGGAAAAAGATGTAATTGGATCATGCATTAAAATTAAATATTCAGGGCCTCCCTTGTGCGCAGAGGTTAAGTCTCAGCGCTATAATGCTATCACCCCTGCAGCCTGAGTTCAATCCCTGGCCAGGGAACTGACCCACTATGCGCAGCAGACCTCTCTTGTATCGCCTGCTGCTCCCCTCAGCAATATATTTCAGTAGATCTGCCTGTTCTGCTTTCCCCACCACCACCACCCCCGTCTCTGGAAAATCCTCTCGTCTCTAGTAGTGTTACTCCTAGGGTTATATCCCAGAGAAGCAGTTATCCCTAGCTATCCTTGACTTGTAGGTGCATCACTTCATTCTCTGCCTGTATCTTCATGGGGTCTTCAGCCCCGGGTATCCATGTCCAGATTTCCCTCTTAAGACCTACCCTCATCCAGTATAACCTCATCTTAATTTGATTACATTTGTGATGACTCTTATACAGCTGCTCTTCAAATGACTTCATCTTGTAGCTCAGAGGGGAAGAAATCTTGCATAGAGGAAACTTGCACAGACAGTATTCTGTCTTTTGCCCGATCCCTGAATAACAGTGTCTAGCCAAAAATCAGGCTGAAATTATTTTTTTAAGATTTATTTTTATTTATTTATACATAAAAAAACCTGGGGTGTAGGCCAGAGTTAGGGGTGAGGGGGCATGTGTGTGAGAGGATTCACCACAGTGGGGAGCAAAACAGGTAGATTGACTGAAATACACTGCTGAGGGGAGCAGTGGGCGAGACAGAAGAGGTCTGCTGCACCATGTTGTTAGCTCCCTGGCCAGGGATTGAACTCAAGCTGCAGTGGCTGGCCACAGCTTGCTAGGGCTAGGCTAGGACTTTAACCCTTATGCCACTGGGAAGGCCCCCAGGCTGAAATTCTTGAATCAGTTTCATATATATATATATATATATATATATATATATATATATATATATATATATATATATAAAATATATTTTAAGATGTATGATGTATTTATTCATGCATACAAGCTGGGGTGTAGGCCAGAGGGGTTGGTGGGGGAGGCAGTGAGAGGATTCACCAGAGACAGAGTGGGGAGCAGAACAGGCAGATATTCTACTGAAATATATTGCTGAGGGGAGCAGTGGATGAGACAGGAGAGGTCTGCTGTGCCATGTGGGTCAGCTTCCTGGCTGGGGATCAAACTCATGCTGCAGTGGCTGGTTATAGCTTGATAGTGCTGAGACTTAACCCCTTGCGCCACCAGCCCTCTTATAATCTTTTTTTTTTTTTTTTTTTTTAATACACTGCTGAGGGGAGCAGCGGGCGAGGCAGGAGAGGTCTGCCGCACCATGTGGGATTCTCCCTGACCGGGCGTCGAACTCGCGTCGCCGCTGCCGACAGCTCCACAGCGCAGCGCTTAACCGCTGCGCCACCGGGGAGGCCCCCTCTTATAATCTTTTTAATCTTATCTGTTCTTTGTAGTTGTAGACTTTTTCATTTTAAGTAGTGTTTTTTTTTCCCCTCTATTCTTGTTCAGTGTCACCAGAGTCATTAATATATTCAAAGACTTTTTAAAAAGGCTTTTCTAGTGTATCTTTGTATTTTTGTAATTGAGGAAAACCAAGATTTACATTGTTAACCATCTTTTTTAAAATAAATTTAATAGAACTCAAATCATTTATACATATGAGAAAATACTGATAACTTAAAAAAAATGATTTATTTATTTATGCATACAAGAACTGGGATGTAGGCCAGAGGTGTAGGGTGGTGAGAGGATTCACCAGAGACAGAGCGGGGAGCAGAACAGGCAGATGGACTGAAGTACACTACTGAGGGGAACAGCGGGCGACGTAGGAGAGGTCTGCTGAGCCATGTGGGAAGCTCCCTGACCTGGGGATCGAACGCCTGCTGCAGTGGCTGTGGAAAGTTTCATAGGCTGAGATTTAACCCGTTCTGCCACCAGGGAGGCCCTGCATTGTTAACCATCTTAAAGTGTATAGTACAGAGTGTTAACTATGTGCACATTGTTTGCAAAAGAACTCTAAAAATTACCTTTGTTTTTTCACTCTAGCCTGTCAGTCTTTGGTGATATATTGGTGAGTTTAGACTATCTGAGCCATAATTGCTTTACAGTATCTTTAAATGGTTCTTTTTTCCTTTATATCTTTTTTTAAATTTTCATTGTGTTTTTTTAATTTGTACACTTTTTTTTAAAAAGATTTATTTAGACATACAAGCTGGGGTACAGGCCAGAGGTGTGGGGCAGCGAGAGGGTTCACCAGAGACAGAGCGGGGAGCAGAACAGGCAGATCAGAAATACACCGCTGAGGGGAGCAGCGGGTGAGGCAGGAGAGGTCTGCCACACCATGTGGGATTCTCCCGGGCTGGGCGTCAAACTGGCATCACTGCTGCCAACAGCTCCACAGCACAGCGCTTAACCACTGCGCCACCAGAGAGCCCCTATACACATTATTTTTATTATTTTAGTGGTTACCCTTGAAATTTCCCATGTATAGCTGAATTTACAAATCTAAATTCAAAGTCTTAACCTTCCTCTTTAGCAAAATCTTATTTCTCCTTTCAGTTCTATCAGTGTTTGCTTCATGTATTTTGAGACTTTCTTGTGAGACACATACATGTTTATAATTGTTATCTCTTCCTGGTATATTTACCTGCTTATCACTAAGATCTCTCCCTCTTTGTGACTAGTAATTTTTCTTGTCTTCAATTTTGTTTTGTCTGATACTGTAATCATACTGTTATGCTTACTATTTGTGTGGTGTCTTTCTCTAGCCTTTTACTGTCAAACTATTTGTGTCTCTCTGTTGTACACAGTGTATGGTTAGATCTTGCTTTTCTTATTTTGACAATCTCTGCCTCTTTAATCTGGGTATTTAGACCAGGAGTTAATTACACAGTCTGTGGGCCAAAGCTGGCCTGCCATCCCTTTTTTATTTGAGACAGTATTTTGAGATCTAATTCACATACCATTCATACTCATGTGAATTCATTGGTGTTTAGTGTATTCATAGAGCTGTGCAACATCACCACAATCGATTTGAGAACATTTCCATCACCCCAGAAAGAAACCCTGTATCCCATACAGCCTTTACTCCACCAGTATCCCCATCCTCCCCTCACAGTCTTTGACAACCTATTCGTCTACTTTCTCGAGAGATTTGCCTTCATTTCATATACATGATGTCATACAGTATATGAGCTTTTGTAATGGGCTTCTTTCGCTTTATGTTGTTTTTTTTTAAGGTTTATTTATTTATGCATACAAGCTGGGGTGTAGGCCAGAGGCCTGGGGTGGCGAGAGGGTTCACCAGAGACAGAGTGGGGAACAGCACAGGCAGATGGACGGAAATACACTGCTGAGGGGAGCAGCGGGCGAGGCAGGAGTGGTCTGCTGTGCCATGTGGGAATCTCCCGGCCGGCTGGGTATAGAACTCGTGCTTCTGTGGCTGCCGATAGCTTCATGGTGCTACGCTTAACCCATTGCGCCACCAGGGAGGCCCTTGCTTTACATGTTTTCAAGGTTCATCCACTTTATAGTATGTATTGTACTTCACTCGTTTTTGTTGTCTAGTAATATTCCACTGTGTGAATGCACCACATTTTTATCCTCCCTCTGCCTGGGGTGAGCTGAGGGAACCAAACCTAGGATACCTTTGTCATAGGCCCCAGGCTCAACAGTCACACAGAAGGGCTTCTCACTTACCACTTTCTTGGCTCCCTTTTTTGTGGACCTCTCTGACAGTACCTCAGAATTGTACCCTAAACAGGATAGAGTTACTCTCTAGGGGGAGAGTCCTGCAGAACACCTAATAAGCCGTATGACAAGAAACAGAAGTCAAAACTAATGTTTACTGTACTTTCCCTACAGTCACACCTAAGAGCTATTGTAGGTTTGGTTTTAGACTGTTGAAATAAAACAAATATAGCAATAAAATAGTCACAACATTTTTGGGATTCTGATACATATGAAAGTTATGTTTCCACTATACTTTAATCTCTTGAATCTGTCAAAGCATTATAGCTAAGCACACAGTGTACATACCTCAGTTAAAGGTGACATGAGGACATGAAGTGAGCACATTGGAAAAATGGCCCAGATAGGCTTGCTTCATGCAAGGTCTCCACAAACCTTCAATTTGCAAAAATCTGTGAAGCAGGATAATGCGGTGTGCTTGTGCATGCCAAACAGCCTCTGAGCACCTCACGTGGGTTCAGGCAGTCAAGGCTCACAACACCCTTACAAAATGTGTAGCATTTTTTCCATATTTTATCAAAAAGGATGTTGGGGGTCCAAACAGGTTAAGTTACCTACCTACATTCTCACACAACTAGCAAGTACTGCAGCAGAATTCCCAGCCTGGTGTCTGGCCTGGTGTTCCATGCTCTTGCCCACTGGGACATGCTGTTGGGGGTTGTGTATCAATGTGTGATAATGTATGTGTGACTAAATGCCGGCATGTGTGACAGTTTGCTACAGAGACTGTTGTGTCCATGGATATGAATGTCCTGTGTGTGACTATTCATTTTGATGTCACAGGCTCAGTGTGCTTTCTCTGACACCCCATTTAAAATTGTGTACTCCTTGCATATATTGCTACTTCCTCAGTGACACTTAACAATCCTCTAATGCTCTACATGTCCCACTTCTTTTGTTTTTATGTCTGCTTCCCCAGTAGACCGGGACCTCACTCTGGCTGCTGTGGGAAGAACACACTCCAGGCAGGGTGAGTGAAGCCAAAGCCCAGGGTAGGCTGTGTGCGGTAGTCCAGGGGGGATCTAGAGTGCTTTGTGGTGGGTATGGGGGCAAGGGGTTGGATTCACGGCATGTTTTAAAGGTAGAACAGACAGAATTTACTGATGGTTTGGAAGTGGGGCCTAAGGGAATAAAAGGGGGTCCAGGATGACTCCTCACTTTGACATGAGCAAGTGGGTAAATGTGTGAGAAAGAGATAACTGGGCAAGGGGCCGAAATAGGAGTACAGGGGATGGGAAACTCTTGCATATATATATTTTTTTTTTTTAAGGTTTATTTATGCATACAAGAGCTGGGGTGTGGGCCAGAGGTGTGGGGGCAGGGGGGAGGTGAGAGGATTCACCAGAGTGGGGAGCAGAACAAGCAGATCTACTGAAATACACTGCTGAGGGGAGCAACGAGTGAGTCAGGTGGGTCAGCTCCCTGGCCGGGGATCGAACTTGTGCTGCAGTGGCTGTGGACAGCTTGATAGTGCCGAGACTTAACCCCTGTGCCACAGGGAGGCCCAGGTTTTGCATATGTTAAGTATGTTGATACCAATTAGCTCTTCATGTGGAACTATTGAGAGAGGTCACTCAATGTGAGTCTAGAGTTTAGGGACGAGGAAGACCCGGGAGTTGTTGGCTTATTGATAATTTAACCCATAATCAGGTGAGAGCTCCAAGGGAGTAGATGAGATAGAGAAGACAGAAGTTCAAGGGAGGGTGGATTGCAAGGGGGAAGGTTATTGCTGTGGATCCAGGAAGGAGATGAGGTTTGAAACAGGAAGCAGCCATGGGCATGGGGGACAGGACTTAGAAAGGCCTAGATAAAAACTGGCAGGCTAAGGAGACATCCCACATCAAGCCTGGTAAGTGCTAAGTGTCCCTTCAGGGTGACACTTCAGGTCTCATAGTTCCCATGTGCCCCTGTGGCCTCAGAGTGGTCTCCCATGATTCATCTTCTGTCCCTAGTGCCCTGTACACAGCACGTGACAGGGCCAGCAGCTGTTTGAGGGACAGATAGGGAGTGAGTGGATACCATACCCCCCTTTTCTCTCCCAGCTCCTATTAAGGAACCAAAACCGAAAAAGATGGTGGCCAAAACAACCCTCCCTATAGCCAAGAAGCTGGTGACAGCCCCCACTGGGCCCAGCAAAACCAAGTAAGGAGCAGGGTGGGGGTGGAGGAAAGAGGGAACACAGGAAATGCTGCTTCCTGCCCCCCACCCCTGGGTCTGACGGGGATGTGTTCCAGGCCATCTGGGACAGCCAGCGGAGATGGTCAGAAGCGCCCCTCCCGAGACCCTGGTAAGTCTCGCTGCTTCCCTCCAGTGGGTGAGGACTGGGGCACAGAGATCGGGTGGTTGTGCAGAAGGACAGAGATGGGGGAGCAACTGGTGGGCTCAGCAGGCCTGGCCAGGTCCCTAAGTTCTAGTTTCCTAGGCTCCAGTGGCAGTCCTGGTCACCCTGGTAGAAAGCGACCCAAAACCCAGGTTTCCAGGCAATACTCTGCAACCAGTCAGGTGAGAGGCCCCAACACTTAAGACAGGAGAGTGGGGTGCTGGGCAGAGCCTGGTTTGCCCAGCAAGGGGGACGGTGTGGATCCCAGGCCAAGGAGAGCCCAGGCAAGGGGGAACCAGACTTAGAATGTCAAAGTACCCAGTCCTCAGCTGAGCTCTCCCCCATCACTGCAGGAAGAAGCACAAAGCAGCCTCTCAAAGCCCCCTCCTGAGAATAAAGCCCCCACTCTGGATGAGACCCCTAGCCCCAAGAAGACTTCACCACCAACAAAGACCCCCATTCTAGAGGAAGCCCTGATACCAGATAAGGTTCCTACCCCAGAGGACACCCCAACTCTGGAGGACAAAGCCCCCGCCCCAGAGAACCCCACCCCAGAGGAGACCCTGACTCTGGAGGACAAGGCTGTCACTCCTGAAGAGACCCCAGCTCTGGAGGACGAGGCCCCTGCCCCAGAGAGCCCCACCCCAGAGGAGACCCTGACTTTGGAGGCCAAGGCCCCCACTCTAGACAGGATCTTTTCTGTGGAGGAGGACCCTGCCCCAGAAATCCCACCTAAAGATGAAACCCTTGACCCAAAGGTGGCCCCTCCTAGGGATGAGGCCTTCATCCTAGAAAAGGTCTTGACCCCAGAGCAGGTGCTCCCTGAAAAGGTCTCCACCCAAGACAACACTCCGTTGCATCACTTCACTCCGGAGGAAGCCCTGGAGAAGGTCAATTCTCTTGTGACCAATGAGACTGAGTTCCACATGCCGGAGGACCCACCACTTTCCATGATGAAGTACCCCCTGAATAAGAGGGACAACTCCCTTCTCCAGTCTGAACCCAAGGTCAAGCTCCTGTCCTTACCTGCCCATGGAAAGGCCCAATCTCAGAAAGAGACTCCAACCTTCCTGGAGGAGGCACCTTGGAAGCATGAAGCTATTCTGCAACAGGAGGTGCCCCCCAAAGAGGAGGGGGCTCCCAAAAAAGAGGTGTCCCCCCGAAAGATAACTTCTGGTCAAAAGAATCCACAGCCTATCAAACTGACTCCAGACTCCCAAGAGGGTCACCCGTTCCGTTCCCAGGTCCCCCCAAATCCCACGGACAGCAGAAGTGACAGAGAAGAAATAATAATGCTAAAGGCCGAGGTGGAGTCTTTAAGGATGTCGCTGGAGCAGATGGGGGTACAGCTGGAGTAAGTGGGGAGGGTCAAGAAGGGAGTTTGGAAAGGAGGGAGGTCTGTTAAGTATTCCTGTCTCACCACCCCCTTGATCCTGTCTGCAGAAGTAAGCTGAACAACATCTGGGAGGAGCTGAAGAGTGAGAGAGAGAAGCGCCAGTGGCTGGAGGTGGGTGGGGTACAGGTCTCAGGGTGGGGGCTGGTAGCTGGCCCTTCCCTGACACCCTCTCCCCACTAGGTTCAACTGAAGCGCAAGACCCAGGAGGCCCAAACCCAGTGCTCCAACCACTCGCAGACGCAGACGTACTGAGGGCAGGCCGGGGAGGGACTGTTGTGGCACCTGATGGGAGTTCTGGCTCGGCCACCCATGTTCTTGAATATGACTGCGGGAAACTAAAGAAAGTAAACTGCGGTGTAAGCGCAGCGCCTGCCTGGTTGGTGTGGGGGCGGGGCCAGGCTGGGGCTCCCAGATCTCCACATTCCTAGCGGCCACCCCTCCTCCCCCGCACATCTGGCCAACATGTGGCTCCCATTACTGTTCCCAAGGCCTGAGCACAGCTATTTTTATCCACCGGATGGGGGGGGGGGTGTTGTGGGAGAGGGAGAGAGTGTCTCCTTCGATGCCAGCACCACTGGAGAAATGACTGGCAGCAGGGGCTCTGGCGGTTTACCGAGGGTCGGGTTGGATTCTGGAGTCCAGCTGTGCACTGGGGTGGGGCCTGGCGCTGGGACCCCTCCCAGCTCTGTCCCCTCTCTGCCCAGGACTCACAGGAACGCATCTCTCTTCAGACGCACACATTCTTACGCTAGGGCTACTGGTGCGTCAAGGTCAGGGCACCGAAGCCTGATGTGTAACTGCATGATGCGTGAGCCCAGGGCATCTGTAGGGACAGGGGTGACGTGTGCCCAGTGTGCCTGGGCTCTTGACGAAAGGAATGCACTTGTAAGGCTGCGTGTGATGCTATACTCAGAGACTGAGCTGGTGGAGTTTGGATGTGGGGCGTGTTTTTGCCCTCTGTGAACACAAGCGTATGTCCTGGGAAGTCAGGTGAGTGGCTGCAGGTGGTCATCCTGGTAAAGGGGTGTTGGGGGATCTCAGCCCAGGGGCTCCCTTGCATGACAAGACTTGGGGCAGAGGTAACAGAGGGAGACTGAGTCACTGAGAATGTAGCTTTCATTGGTCACTTCACCTCTTAAACATCCCCCAGAGAGAGGATGGGACCCTTGCTTCCTTCCCTCCCCCCAGGGTCTTCTGGCAGGAATGGGGAAAGGGGGCCTTCCAGGGGGTGGGGATCCAAGCCCAGCAGCACTGGGGGGAGCTGTGGGAGTGGGGCCTCCATAGCACCGTGCACACAGGGCAGGAGAAAGGCCCTGGGGCAGCTCTGAGTTCAAATGCATGTCCAGTACCCAGAGCGCTTGCAGTGGAGTGGGTGCCAGTCAGTAATAGTGCATGCGGCCCAGGGTGCCTGTAGCAGAAGGGCCGGGCCCCAGGGTGCCAGTACCCAGCAGATCAGGCTGCCCAGTGCGCCAGATCTCCCGCAGAATGCGCTCCCGCTCCTCCAGCCGCTGTGCCCGCTCCAGCTCCTCCGCGGAAGTGAAGACATTGACACTCAGAGGCCCGTCGGGTTCCGTGGACAGCTCTGGGCTCTGCAGCATGTCTTCAGGGCCCAGCCGCGTCACCGTGTCCTCCTCCTCCTCTTCGTCGTCATCCTCAGGCTCCAGTGTGCTGCTGCGGGGGTCCCTGCGAGAGGCCAGACCCCGGGGCCGCGGGTGGGGTGCGCAGGAGATGGTGATGACTAGCAGGCACAGGGTTAGCAGCAGGCCAAAGCAGACGCCCAGCACGAAGTAGAGGCCAAAGCTCTCAGGGTTGGCTGGGGGTCAGAGGGCAGAAGTTATGGATCCTGGCAGGTGGGCGGCATTCCATTTTGAAAAGATCCCAGGTTCTAAGTTTGGGCACCAGGGACAGTGCTCCTATTTGAAGGACACTAGGTAGCCACCATCTGGCAATAAAGGACCTTCAGGATGGAGTAAATTGGGAGTAGGTGACGGGCTGGAGGAGAGAAGGTTATAAAGGCAAGGCCAGGAGGTGGGAAGGGGTGGAGTGGGGTCTGAGGGGGGGTGAGGAATCCATGCCAGTGGGGCCACCCTCACCACGGATGTGTGCGTAGGCCGCCAAGCTGTTGCTGAGCAATTCCATGTCTCTTCGGGGGGCATCCATGCTGCTGGCGAGGGGAGGAGCTCCCCCGTTCTGAGAGGTCGGTTAGGACAGATCCTAATCCTCAGCCTGGAGCTGACGCTTACCCCTCCTCCTCCTCGGAGCAGTTTCTCTCCCTGGAAGGGCAACCCCAGTTTCCACCCTGGAGAGAGAGGCTCCTAACTTTGTTGTAGATCTTGGCCCGTCTCGGGGAACTTTCCCATGGGCACAGACGCCCTTCCAAACTAGGGGTCAGGGGAGTGGGGCGAAGGTGGCTCCCCTTCCCTCCCTGTGGGATTCCCAAAAGAGGCCGGGTTTGCCGCCCCTGGAGAGGGATGGAGGAGAGCGACGCAAAGCGAGCGCCTTCACCGCTCCCTGGGCGGGCTCCGGGTAGGGGAAGCCACCTCCCTCTCCCATCCCGCCCGCCCCGCGGGGACGCAGCGGCTCGGAGGCCCCGGCTTACTCACCGTCAGCGTCCCGCTGCCTGGCCCCGGCGAGTCCGGCGTCCGCATACACCGGGGCCCGGACGCTCCGGCCCGTCCGGTCCTGGCGAGCCCCACCCGCCCGGCTCGACTCCCAGGCCGCGGCAGCGCGGGCCGGACACGGGCCGATGGACCAGCCGGCGGAAAGTTTCCTCTGAGGAAAGAGGAGCGGCGGGGCGGGGCGGGACGGGGCGGGGCAGGGCAGGGGGAGGCGGGGAGGAAAAGGGCCGGGAGAGGAAGGGGAGAGGAGGGCAGGGAGGAGGGGAGCCAGGCCGGCGGGGGCCGTCGGCTCCTCCATAGGAAACCGCGGGGGAGGCGGGTTGCAGGGGCCCGCCCCCAGGCTGCTGCTGCTGCTACTCCTGAGAACGGAGTTCTAGGCAGTAGGCTAAACCCTTTGCAATATTCTTTCATTTAACCATTTCTAGCAGCCCCGGCGGGGAGGGGGGGATACCATGCTCCCCACTTGGCAAATAAGTCACAGAGATTGAATCATTTTTCCACAATGGTCAGGATTTGATCCCACCCTAGAGCTCTGGCTCTGACCCTAGAGCTCTGACCCTAGAGCCTGGCTGTGCCCCTAAGGACTTCCCTATACCCTTCTCTTCCTTCTCACTAGGAGAAGACTGACCCCCTTCCATGGCCCACCCCCTTTCAGTCCCCCCTCAGAGCTGGGGCGCTGGTGAGTGTGACCAGCTGGTGGAATTCTGGCAGCGCAGGGTTAATGAGTGCTGGACTCCGGCTTCCAGCCAGGTCCCCGCCAGTCTGGCCAGCCCAGCTCTGCCACACCACCCATTCCATGTGTTCCCCATCTGGCTAGACCTGCCCCAAACGGGTTTGCATTTCCACCTGGGCAATGTCTAGCATGATCAGTGTGTGTGGCGTGTGGCGGGGGGGTCTTCTTCCTGGCCAGACTTCCAGCGACCCCCCTCTTCAGGAGGCCCCCTTCCTGGGCTGGGGTGAGGGGGAGGCCTTCTTGGCCAGAGGCTTAGAGAGGAGGAGGGAAGGAAGGGGGAGAGGAAATTGCAGACATAGCTGAAGGCGCTGCCTGAGGCCTGTGGGCCAGTGACCCCCCCTTCTCAGTCCAGGATGGGAGACCCCCCACTCCCAGTCCTCAGACTGGGTTCACAGAGAGGGCACATCTAGATGGGGAAAGAACTAGGATGGATGTTCCCGTGGATGAAAAAGGGACTCGGGTGCCCTTGTGGCCTGCCTGCCTGTTCTGTGGGCAGGTATGGATGCACACTCCTCCCTGTATCTCAATGGGCCTGTCAGTTTTCATGTCACACGTGCTTGGCCATTCTGGGGGGAGGTGTTACATCCACATAGCTGTTTGCTAGTCAACAAATGCTCAGCACGGTTGCCTTTACTTCCTAGTCACGGGCTCCAGCAGTTAATAGGACAAAGAAAAGAAATCTCTGCACTCATGGCGCTGACAATACATGACAAAAATGATCTTGGGTGGAGGATGATGGAATAGGGTAATGGGGACACCAGGGTGGGGCTCTCAGAGGGAAATCTGAAGTGACACCTGACTCCCAAGGAGGGGGCAGGCACAGGCATGCCGGATCTGGGGGTGAGGGGAAAGAGGGCAAGGGCGCAGACGCTGAAGTAGGTGCAGGCAGCTCTCTCCCAGGCACCTTGGAGAGGAATGGAGCAAGGAGGAAGGAACTGGATTTTGATGTAAGCAAAGTAAGGAGCTTTGGGAGAGTTTTAATCTGGAGAGAATCATGTTTGTGGTTGTGGTTCCTGGTGCACTTTAGAGAGATCCCTGGGGTGGGGGGGTTGGGGGGTGCTCGGCTAAGATGAGGCATGCAGGGCGAAAATGAAGCAGGGAGAGTAAAGCGCAGGCCGCAGGCCATCCAGGCCAGCAACAGCCCAGGGCTTGGACAGGTGGGGCTGGCAGAGATGAGACAGGCTCGGATCAGGTGGTATTTGAAAGGGACTGTCTCACAGGACGGGGTGCCTGGGTGTGGATGTGAGGCAAAGAGGCAGGTAGGCAACTGCTTGATTTCTTGATGTCTGGCCTGAGCACCTGAGGGAAGCTATGAGGGAGCAGCCTTTGGGAAATCTGAATTTCACTTTAGATAGTTCCATTTGAGCTGTCCCTTAGCTATCTGGATGAAGGTAGCAGGCAGGAAGGGAGAACCCTTAGGAGTCTGAGTGTTTGAGAGTCCACAACGCATAAGATGGATTGACCCTCCCCCCCACCAGCCAACAATGAGTTCACCTAGGGAGCGATGAGGGAAGAGAAGCTGCCAGACGTCTGAGCCCTGGATACTCCCGCAACGAAAGGACTTCAGCCAGGAGAGCCCGGTCAGGATGGAGACCTGGCCAGCAGAAGTCATGACCAGCGAGTGACATTGGGCTGAGAAGGGCACTGACGGTGATGGGGTGTGTCCCTGTGGCTTGCGCTGCCACCTGAGCCCTGAGCGGCTGTGTCTGTGTGAATGCTGCTGTGTGACTGTGCTCACAGGCCCACCTCTGTGTGTCGAGGGAATTGTCCTTGGTTTGTGGGACACACATGTATCTCTGTCAGGTCCCACACATACCTCTCTGTATGTGGGGATATATGATTTTGGGTGTTTGTGTTGTTTCTGCATGGGCCTTGCAGACAGGTCTTTGGGTGTCAGGCAACATCTGTGTTTCCATGGGGTGTGTGTGTGTGTGGAGTGGGTCAGGTGTGGCACAGCTCTGGTAGAGCATGTGGCCAGCTGCAGCAGGGTGCAGGAGGTGACTGCCAGTCCCTTCAGAGAGGGTAAAAGCCTGTGGCCAAGCCAGGAAGAAGTAGGTCTGGAAGGAGCTGATGGCTGTGCCTCGCGGCCCTGGGGAAGTGCCCAAAGCCTTGTGTCTGCCCCACGGCCTGCAGGCTCTCCAGGCGGCGGCCTGCTGCTTCTCTGCCTGACTCTCCTGACACTGATCTGTCGGCCTGCCCTGCCACCTGCTCTCCGACCGTGTGGCTGGAATCTCTGCACATCTGTCACCTGCCTTCCTGGCTTGCATCCCCACTACCCACCTGTCGACTTCCTTCCTGCACTGCCAGTGAGACTAGAGATCCATCACTTTGGGACTCACAGAGGAGATGAAACATGGGAAAAGCAGATCTTGAAGGAGGGATAGAGGAGCTGAGAGATTCAGAGCCCCTAGGGGTGGTTTGGGGGGGCTGGCATATTCAGGGCCCAATGCAAAGCCCAAGCAGGACTCCACCCCCTTCCCCAGTGGCCAAGGCTGGCCCTGGTGGCTCTCTTCCTGACACTTGGGCCTCTCGCCCCAGGATGTCAAGAGCTGTCTGGGTTTCGGATGGAGGGGGAGAAGGGGACTCACTCAAGGCCTCCTGAGACCTGCCCAGTCCTATGAGTGCCCCCTCAGCACCCAGGACAGCCGCTGGAAAGAGGACACAGTGAAAGTTTGCAAAACCAATGATAGTTATGAGCATTGACGAGTGGTTGGCACTGAGACGTTCTAAGCACACCCCCGCCTTTCAGACCCTCAAGGAAGCCTGTGTGGTCAGTAGCACCATCCCCATTTAACAGAGAAGGACAATGAGGCTTGGGGAGGTTAAGCCATGCCTGTGCGGTCACACGGATGAAAGTGGTGGGAACTGTGCTGGAGCTGCAGAACCCTCGCTGCCAGCCTGTCTTCCACTGGGCAGCAGTGGGTCACTGCTCTCCACCTATCAGGCCCAAAGCTGTCTTTCCATACTTAGGAGATTTGGTTGTACTGCACCCTCTGATGTTCCCCACATGAAATTTATGGCTAATAAGCAGTAGGGTAAATGCAAGTTGTCAGGGTTTTTCCGCCCTCCCACCATGAGCATCAATGGTCCACACCTGTGGGCTGGCACCGTGCCTGATGGCGGCACCTGGAGCAGGGCGTGCGTGCGTGGGCGCACCTGGGCCGGGAGGCTGAGCATAGAAGGGGCAGAAGAAACCAGTGGAAAGACCACAAGAGAACGCCAGAGAGCCCAGAAAGTGAAGAGTCGCCAGGGGCTCCTGGCCCCCAGGCCCCTGCCTGCCCGGCACCTGGCTGCCACACTACAAATGGTGCAGAAAGATCATCAAAAGCCTGAAAAAGCCGCTGAAGTCCCCAGGACTCCTCCTTTACCCGTCTGCCTGGATCATAAAAACCTCCGTGCCTTGCTGGCACTAGAAATGCCCACCTCCATCTATAGTAATACATCTGTATCTAGTTCCATAATGCGAAAGAAACAAAGGATGACACGTTTGTAAAGTGGACACCAGCAGGTGGTGACAGGAGCCTGGCACTGACCCCGGGTTACGATGGCATCGCTGTCTGGATCGACGGAGGGCTCTCAGTGAAGTTCTGAACAAAGCAAGCATAGGTCTCCCCCCCTTTACACAGCAGGCGCGCCCCCATAATCTCAGTGTATTTTATGTACTGCCCACATCCTTTGTGTTTATGTGTCAACTGGAGTTAGATTCTTGGCTCTAGGAATTATAAACAAATTTTCCATTTCTGTGTGCAGGATGTGGAGTCTGCCTTCCTGCGGGGCTGTCTGGCTCCAGACAAATGCCAGCAGCACCCCCAAGGCATTATGATGACCAGCCTCCCCAAAGCCTCCCTCCCCAAACCTCCCATCCCCCCATGGCAGAAGATTACTGCTCTCACGAGGTGCACATGGAGTAGGGGAGAGATTAATTGGTAATCAGATATATGATGTCAGGCTGTGACAAGCATAAGGCAGAAAAATAAAGTAGGATAAGCGGTTAGAGAAGACTGGGTAGACAAGGTCAGGGAAATCCTCTCTGAGGAGGTGACATTTTGAGCAGAGGGAAGTGAGGGAGGGAGCCATGTAAATGGCTGGCGAAAGACCCTTCCGGAAAGAATAGCCCATGTGTAGGGTAAATGAAGATGGTCAGGCTTTCACACCACTGGCCTCTGTGGCTTCTTATCTGCAGCCTTGAATGCAGCGGTGCTTGGGAGCATGGGCGTGGGGCACGCATGTCTGATTACCGACACCTGGAGTATGGTTGGGCATGCGTAGGTGTGCACAGCTGAGCCTGGAGGCCGAGGCTATAGGGCGGAGCGGCTGTGGCGAATGGCTGTGAGAGGGAGAGGCCACGAGAAAACGCCGAGGAGCGCCCAAAGAGAAGAGTAAAGATTTGCTGGGGTTTGGGAGCCCTGCCAGCCTCCTGGCCCCGGGCTCTGTGCCTTGCCAGCCTGCGGACTTGCCCTACAACAGTTGGTGTAGAAAGAGCATTAAAGCCTGAAAAAGCCACTGAGGGCTCCAGGACTCCTTTCTCCGTCTGCCTGAATTGAGAACCTGCCCTGTGCTTGCTGCTAAAACGCAATGCTTAAAGCCTTGAGGTGGAGCTGTGCTCCATTCCCACAGGATCAGCAAGGAGGCCTGTGCGGCTGGGACAGTGAGTGAGAAGTAGTTCAAAGCTAGAGTGGAGGTCAGGTGCGGAACCCATTATAAGCTGCACGGTTGGAAGATATCGGGGAGGGTATAAACAGGAGCGGGACACACTGGGCTTCTAAAAGCTTACGTCTAAAAGCTTCGTCCCCTGGGCTGTCAAAAGGAAGAGTGGAATCCGGAAGACCAGGAATGGCGAGGTGGGGCCTTGGATTGGGTGGTTGCAGGGAGCTGGGACAAGTGGTCAGGTTCTGCCCAGCTGGCTGTCAGGGTTAGCAGGGGATTGAATATGGGGCACGAGGAGGAAAGGCAGAGAGAGAGATGGAGTGGGGAGCGGCAAGAAGTCAAGGCTAACTTGGGTTTGGAGCCTGAACAATATAGTCAGAGACTCCATTTCCTCACTTCCTTCCCCCTTCAGATAGCCTCAAAGCTGTCTGGCTTCACTCTGAGGCCGTTCTCCCTGAGGACACTGAGGACCAGGCTGTGGCCAAAACCAATGGAAACTGCTTTTCTTTGCATTTTTGGGAGCCATAGGAGGCTCCTGAAGGTCATACCTTTCTGGAACTTTCCCTTTCCTTTGCTTCCAGGACTCTCAATAAAAACTTGTGAAGTGAGAGGCAAGAGGCTTAGATCAGTAAACCAACAGTTCTGAAGTGTCAGTCGCAAGCCAGGCCAGTGCAGGTGCTGAGGATCCCAGGGAGCAAGACAAAGTCCCTGCCTATGGGCAACTGCTGCTACTAAGTATAAGCTGACCAGGCGGGTGCCCAGGGGTATCTGGGCGTGGAACAGAGGCTGACTGGGTCGGGGGACAGGAGGGAGGCTGCAAATGGAGACAAGACCTAGGGTAGCAACTGGAAGAGCCGTAGTGCAGCTGCTGTGGGCTGGAAGTGAGGGCGCCTCTGGTTGTGCATCAGGGATAGCTGAGGTACAGGCCAGGTAGAATGGGCAAGGTTTGTATCGTGTGGGAGAGGCTGGGAAGATGGGTGGCCACTTGGCTGCTGGGGTGGGCGGGGTGGAGGGAGGCGCCAGGGACCTGGGGAACTGCCCTGAAGTGTTTTTGGAGAATCAAGGCCTTTTCATCTTGGAGACGTGCCACCCCCTCTTGCTGTTGGACCCTTGACCCAGAAGGGCTTCCACCTGTCTGCGTGGCTCTCTGCTCCTTTAGTGACCTGCGCCTATGCGTGGGTTCTTGAACATAAAAGTAGGCCTCCTATGTGTGGGCTAGCTACCTCTAGTGTCATTGCCCTGATGTTCAACCTGCAAAGTCTAAATTTAGGCAAAGGAAGGAACCCACTTTACTTCCTATGGAGGGCAGGGGAGGGAGGCGGTGCAGGAAAAGGCCTGGCCTGGCTCTTCTGCTCACCCCCCTGTCCTGGCATGTGGGCACATGGTTCCCCCACCCCAGACGGGAGCTTGACAGGGAGAGAGGATCACTACTCTGCCAGGGGCTGCTGCTCTGGGTGCACGGGTCTGGGGCTAAGCTAAGCGGGGCGACTCCCCTTGGGCACTTAGCCAGAGGTTGGACCAGTGGGGTTGGGAGAATGCTGGGTAGTCCTAGTCCCCTCCCCCATCCAAGCCTGTGGCTGCAGGGGCATGAGGGAGTCCCGCACTGCCTGCTGGGACAGGTGAGAGACAGCTGGGCCGGGAGGGAGACGCGGGCGAGGGCGCAAGAACGGCAGACCACACGGGCCACAGTGGCTCCAGATCAGGAAGTTTTATTGCTGACATGCAGGAAGAGTCCCCATGTAGTACAAAAATATGTCTTTATACAAACTTTTTTGTGACTTTTTCTGTTTTGTTTTCTTTACAATAGGACTTCTCTCAGCGTGTGATACCCGGTGAGGGCGGACCCAAACTCCTCATTTGCTTTGCCAGAAATGTAATCAGACACGTGGATTGACCTTGGAGGGACAAGTCTGTCTGACCGACAGGACTTGCAGAACCAGAGGATATTGCTTTGAAAGGAGGAAAAAGACCACACATGGCAAGCAGGCCCGGAGGGTCTGGGCAGGCTGCTGGCCCGAGGGGCTCGGCCTGGACCCTGACAGGACAGTCACAGGGGCTGGGAGCCCTAGGCCAGACTGTACTTCTACTCCCTTAGGAGACTTCTTTTTGAAATAAATAGAAAAGAGGGCATCCCCTACCCCCACAGCACGAGACCCTGGCTCTCAGCAGCTGGACGGCTGATGGAGGCAGATCCGGGAGCTCAGGGGCGTAAGTGCTGGGCTGGGCGCAAGCGGGCTCCCACAGACCCACTGAGGCAGAGGCACGAGACGCCCAAGTGCTGGGATGGGGGCATGGGGATGAAGGGGCGTGGGCGGCCCTGCTACTGCTGGCAAGAGGTGGCCCCATTTTTTCCAGATGGGGAAACTGAGGCACAAGGAGGTTTGGGAACTTGCCCAAGTCACTCACAGTGAGTCAGCTTTTGGGGAGGGGACAGCTCACACTCTGGGAAGCAAGGTCCTGGAGGCCTTGGTCACCCCCCACTGGGGAGCAAGGACAGGCAGGAAGGGTCTGAGGGCCTGGGGCTGCCTGGAGGGGAACTTCTGGCCTCTCTGAGGTCGGGGCGCAGGGTCAAGTCCAGTGAGGGGGAGTGGGAGCGGAGGGCGTTCTGGTGAGAACAGCATTTCTGGCAAGACGGGCATCCACTTCAGTATCTCGGCTCAAAAGGGCAGCAGGGCTGTTCTCAAACCAGGAAGGGCCCCCTTCCTTCTCCCCAAAAGCTCCCCATGAAGGATCCTGGCCAGGGTCCACTGGGAGAGACACCATATCTATTATGAGGCAGGGGCAGCAGGGGAGATGCCCCCCACCTTTGAACAGAGTCTGGTGTTCTCTTGTGGGGACGGTGTGCAAACTGGGCCACCTGTTCTCGGCAGCCCTACCACCAGGTACCCCCCATGTCTCTGTCAGCGTTACCTCAGTACCACAGTAAAGGGTGGGGAAGGAGGTCAGGTTAATGCAAGTGTACAGCACCTCAGAGAAGCTACTGAGATGGAGAAAAGAACCAGGTCTAGAAAGGTCTCCCCATCACCAGAAACAAAGAGGGACCGGTGGCTGGAGGCGGAGGGGCCGGCAAGAAGGGGCTTTTCTGAGCCTGGGGGAGAAGGGGCCGTCTATGGGCTGTGAACACCCCGCTTCCAGACGGGCTGGGGGCAGGGAGTACCCACGGGCTGAGCCACCTAGAGATGGGGAAGGAGTTGATTTCAGTACAAAAATAAATATATTTGAATTCCACTTAAGATGAGGTGAAGGTTTTCCAAAGCTTGGACTGAGGGGCCTAGGGATGAAAACACAGGGATGTGGGAGAGCAGTGGGGGTGGGTATCATTTTGGGAACCAGCACTGAGCTGCACTTTCAGCTTATTTGGACTGCAGGGGCAGCTGCCCCGGTGGGTCGGTGGGGGGTCAGGGTGGCTGACCAGGCCCCTGGGTGGGCTCCCTCCTCCTCCCTCTCACTCAGTCCAGAGACAGCACGGTTAAAGAGACAGAGGTAGATTAAAACGTCATGATTAAAAGCAGATTAGTTGTCTAGGAGTCTCAGATTAAAAACCAAACAATCAAGCAATCATTCCAAAAGGTAGCTTCGTGGTACCTCTGCTGACCCCATGTGTGACCTGGGCTGGCCTGCCTGTCCCGCTGCAGCCTGGGAGAGAGTTCAGCACTACCGACCCCACAGCCAGGACGCTGGCTGGGGGCAGGAAGAGGTGGCGGGTGGTGCCCCTGCCTGAGGCTACTTCCGCAGGTAGCGCTGTGCCAGGATGGCTGCGTCCAAGGGGTTCATGGGCTGCGCGTCATGGCCAAGCCGTCGCACCGGTGGCACGCTGCCGAACTGCCGCTTGGGCACCCAGCTCCGGGCCTCGTGTATGGAGCTCTTCTCCTCGGCCAGCAGGAGCTGCTGCCGCATGTAGTTCTCAAACTCATACTGGGAGCACTCCTCTGTCACCTTGGCCTGCGTGGGAGGGAAGGGAGATGGGGTCGAAGAGAAGAGCAGGGCAGTGAGTGTGGGACTGGCTGGTTCCTGAGGCCTCCCTCCCGGGTGCCATACCCGTAGGCCTGTAGTTGGGTGGCTGACAGCGTGGTTCTCATCTGGAGCCCCCCAAACCTGGACCCTGCCGGCTGAAGCACAGATCTGTGATCTGAGCCGGATGCCCCTCTTCCTAGCTTTATTCGGGAGATGGCACATGACCTCAGAAGCCTTGGCCTCCTTGCCTGGGAAGTGTGGCAGTAATCGCCTAGAGGTTCTCAAACCCCTGGGGGGCCAGGGCATGTCAAGTGTTAAGAGCTGGGGTACATAGCACCTATGGGGCCCTGTTTTTTCTCTTTGTGGAATGCTGAGCTCCCTGGAGTGGCCCAGGGCCCAGATAGTAATAAACTGAAGTGCCAGGTCCTTGTAGGGCTCCTTGAAGGGGAAAGCAGGGCCCTGGAATCAGACTTGCGGTCAAGGCTCAGTCCCACTACTTCCAAGCTGTGTGACTCTGAGAGAACTGCTTATCTCTCTGAATCCCAGTTTCCTCTTTAGTAGGCAAAAAACAGGCCACACAGGCCTATAGTAAGGACTGAGTGAGATGTACTCATGGCATGCTGGGGATGATTATTTTTAGTTGCTGAACTGCCCTTCGAGGGGGTGGGAATTGGGGGGTAGCACCTAGAAATTTCTCTTCAAGGGCCAACAGTCTCTGCTGTGATTCCTTCCTTATTGTACCTGCCCAATGCTTGGAACTGCAGAGGGGCCAGAGAAGGGAGGGCCTTACAGCATCCCTTCTTGCTGGGCCAAGCCCTGCCTCCAGGGGGCAACCCTGCCAGGTGCTGCCTAGCACTTAGCTCTCTGCCCTTACCCTGGGGCAGAGCACTTTCTCCAGTGCAGAGAACAGGGGAGCAGAGAAAATTGGGAGAAAATGAATCATCTGAAAAAATGAAAAGCAGGAAGGGTGAGAGAGAAGCCTGTGAGTCAGAGGGGCAGAGGAATGGGACTGCTTAAAGGGCCAGCACGTGCAGAGTCAGGCCTGGGCAGGAAAGGAAGCTAAGAAAGGGCCAGGCTGGGCCATGGGGAGACCTCACCGTGGTGGGCCTCCTCCTCACCTGTCCCACAGCCTCCTCTCAGGCCACAGAACTGCCCGCTGAGCCAGGTACGGGGTATGGCCCAGGCTGAGGATTTATGTCTCACTTTCCTGTGCGAAGCTGGGAACCAGGCAAAGAGACCCTGTGGCCTCCAGAAGCTACTCCTCTGACCCTTGGTGAGGGTCTGTCTCACACTCACCTCTTGGGAGCTGTCGGCACTGCTCATCTGGTCGTCGATGTCAGGAACCACTTGCAAAGGGCCACTCAGGGATGACAGGGACTGCCTGCAGGAAGGCAGGTAAGTCAGCCTGGCTCCAGGACCCTGCTCCCTAGGCCTGGCTGGTAGGAGCCCAGCAAGGCCAGATGCCCACTGCTCCCACACTTGGTTGGAGTCAACAGCCCCTTTCTGACATGACTGACCTGGATTCTCTGAGCTGCAGTTTTCTTATCCAATAAAGGGGCACCATTTCTACCTCACAGTCTGTGGTAACCCAGTGAGCTAATGCCCATCCCATAGCTGGCATCTACTGGCCTGCAGGAGATGCTCTGAGTCCTCCCTGCACCCTTCCATGTCAAAAAATCTGGAATCTCACCGCAGACTAACAGGCCCGCCCTCAGGCTGCTTGTTTGGGTGGCAGAACCTGGCCCAGCGTCGCCCACTCACCATGATGCAATGATGGCACTGAGGGCCTCCAGGACGTCGGTGGCAGCGAGGCGCTGCTGGGGGTCGAGGACTAACAGTTTCCGGATGAGACACACGGTGTTCTCGGAAACCCGCCCATCCCTGGCGCAGGAGGAGAGGGCTCAGGTGGGTGGGCTGGTGCTGGGCCTCCCACCCGGGATGCCGAGCCTCGCTGCTGTCCCCACTCCTCGAGCCAAAAGGGCTGGACCTCCCTCCCGCCGCCCCAGGGAGGCAGGACTCACTCAGGGATGGTGTACTCGGCGGCCTTGATCTTGCGGAAGAGCTCCTGCGGGATGCTGTCATAGAAGGGGAACTGGCCGTACAGCATGGTGAACAGCACCACGCCCAGGGCCCACATGTCACTTGGCTTGCCCTGGTACGGCCGGCCTGTGGGCACACGAACACACCCACACTCAGCCCAGTGTCAGGAAAGAGCATGGGCCTAGTAACTCTGTGCCTGAACTCCTACCCATGAACCCTTCCACCCTGCCACAGTGAGCCACACTCCCCTCTGTCCTCAGGCCTTTTGCCCACGCTTGTCCTGCCCCTGCTATTCATGCTTTCGAGAATCAGCTCTGCAGGACCATGCCCACTGTGGTGCGACCGCAAGGAAAAAGGGTCACACTTGAATTTGCAGCCCAACCACCTCCCCCTAGTAGCACCAGCCCTGCTCTGCTAGACAGTGAGCTCCTGCAGGCTGGGCCTGGGCCCCAGCAGAGCAGCTCACAGAGCAGGTGGCCAACAGCGGGTGGAACAAAGAGCTGACCCGACTCCCACCCCGTCACTGTTCGGGAGCCCTGTGCATTCCCTGCTGGCGCTCAGCAGCGTCTGTAAGGACCCCTTCTGGCAACTTGGCTGTCCCCCGAGAAGGGACATTCCGTGCAGTCACCGTTTCTCTCTGCTGCTCTGAGCCCCTGTGCCCAGCACAGACACAAATATCTGTGAAGTGAGTGGCCATCTAGTGGAGCAGACTCTGAGGTAGTTTTCCTCACTGTCGAACAGCAGGGAGCTGGCACGGCACCGACGCCCGGAGCAGCCGTGGAAGAAAACACCTGTGCTTCATTAAATCTCCACAACCCGATGAAACATATTTTCTCTGCCTTTCCAAAGAGTAAAATGAGGCACAGGGATGTTATCTGTCCAAGGTCACCCAATTGACAAGCCCTGTTCTTCCCATTTCCAGGCTGTATCACCCACCTCGCATCCGCAGCGCTCCCATCTCGTGCCAGCTGCTGCCTGAACTGCTCCCCCCAGCGTCCATCAAGCAGGAGAACTCAAGCCTTTCAAATGCCCCTGCGCTGCCCAGTCCCCGTGACAGCGCCCTGCCTGCCACGTCAGGAGGCTGCATCACAGCCCGGACCCCAAACATGACTCAACTCCCGCGTGTCATCTCCCTGAGCACCAGACTGCACCCGACAACTGCAATCCCTCCTCTGTATCCCTCAGCCTCCAGGGTGGCCTGAAGGTGCCTTTGCGGCAGGGGACACTGGTTCTAAAGGTCTCCAATACCCCTGGGGGTGAAGCAGTGTAGCGTGTGTGCCGGCACATGCGCATGCGTACACAGCACCAGGACAGGACTTGGCCTGCGTTTTCAGAAGGCCCCACAGGCCTCCCTCACTGAACCTGCACTTCACCTGTACAGCGGGCCTGCAAGACACTACCCTAGCAGGCTGCTGTGGGAATCAGTTTCTGCCCTGGCTGGCACAGAAGCAGTTTTGTGGCAATGAGCCTCTGCCAACTTTCTCCAAGGCCGCATTGCTCCTGACCCTTTCCCACCCTTAAAGCCTGAGAGCAGCTTGGTGACCTGGCACAGATTGCCCTCATCAGCTCAAGGGCAGTCCCTACCCCTGACCGCACTCTATCACACGGGGTCATCGATGCAGAGTCCATCGAGCCACAACTCCTGTTCCGTATGGCTCCCAGGAGGGCCCGTCCCACCTCTTCTGCAGCAGCTGGAAAATGTGTCCTGCCCAAGGTAGGGTCATGGGCCACGGGGGGAGGGTGCTGTCACCCGGAGGCATGTGGGCTCTTGGCCTGGGCCAGCCCAAGGGATGGACCCAGAACTTCAGTCCTGACTTAGAAAGGGATGATACAGACAGGCTCTCCCAGAAGCTCTAACTGGCAGGCAACCTTTTCCTGAGTTTCAACTTTTGAGATCACTGAGCTTCACGCTTTTCTTTTAGTAAGGCCAATGTTCGTTGAGCCAGACACTAGGTAATAGATCTTAATCCCACAGGGACCCTGTGAAGTAGGGCATTTTATCATGTCTATTTTATAGATGAGAAAACTGAGGCCAAGGGAGATCAGTAACTTTCCTAAGGTAACCCGGATGTTAACTAGACTATAAATTCCGTAAGGACAAGAGCATGGCTGCCTTTTCATAGCTCCATGTGCAATGCCCAGGGCTGTGCTTGACACACAGAATAGAGAAAGTGGTATTGGAGATCACATATCAGGACTTACACTTAATCATTCCATTCCAGGGCCTCCCTGGTGGTGCAGCGGTTAAGCGCTGCGCTGTGGAGCTGTCGGCAGCGGCCATGCGAGTTCGACACTCAGCCAGGGAGAATCCCACATGGTGCGGCAGACCTCTCCTGCCTCGCCCGCTGCTCCCCTCAGCAGTGTATTCCTGATCTGCCTGTTCTGCTCCCCGCTCTGTCTCTGGTGAACCCTCTCGCCACCCCACACCTTTGGCCTGTACCCCAGCTTGTATGTATAAATAAATAAATCTTCAAAAAAAAAAAAAATGAAGGGAAAACTTAAAAAAAAAAAAATCATTCCATTCCATTCTCTTAACACTGTGGGGAGGGAGGACTGTTTTCAGCTTTTATTTATTTTTTTCATTTGTAAAGATTTATTTATTTATGCATACAAGCTAGGGTGTAGACCAGAGGTGTGGAGGGGGAGAGGATTCACCCAAGACAGAGTAGGGAGCAGAACAGGCAGATCAATTGAAAATACACTGCTGAGGGGAGCAGCAGGTGAGACAGGAGAGGTCTGCTGCGCCATGTGGGAAGCTCCCTGGCCAGGGATTGAACTCATGCTGCAGTGGCTGCGGACAGCTTCATAGTGTCATAGTGCTGCACCTTAATCCGTTGTGCCACCAGGGAGGCCCAGTTTTCAGCTTTTAGCACTAGAGGAGACTGAGGCTCAGAGAAGGTCTAGTCCCACAGCTGGTTAAGCAGAGCCCAGACCGCTGGCCTCTTAGTCTAGGGCTCTTTCTGATGCAGGTTAGTTTGCTTCATCTTGCATGACCTGACCAGAGAGTGGCCACGAGTAGCAGCGGGGTGACTGTGCACGGAGGCCACCCTAGCCTGGCACTGCTGAGCAGTCAGCCCTCCTCCCCCAGCTCGGACACCAACTCGGACTCCACCTCACAGACCTGGGCTGAAAGAAGGGCCCCCTTATCCTCCTGGCTGTGTCTCCTACAGGGAGCCTCTGGGGACTCTCCAGGAGCATACAGGTTGGGCTGGGGGACAGAGAATTGGGGTATATCCAGACATCCAGATCCCTCTGGCAGAAGCTACAGTGACCCCAACCAAAATCCCCAGGCCTGGGAAGTGGCACCAGTCCCTCTGCACACAGGAAGCCCCAGGAGAGGTCTAGATTCCAGCAGGAGCCTCCATTGGGACACCAAGGGGGAAGGGAAAGAAAGAGCCTACAGTCGATTAGGCCGAGGGCGGGCCTAAGATGGAGCCTCAGATTTCCAGGTTACTCTTAGCTCTGACTTTGGACAAGAGATGTGATCTCTCCATCTCCTGTATAAAGAAGAGACTTGGAATATTTGCCTCACAGGGTAGCTGTGTGGTTTTAACAGCACAGATCTCGTGCTCACATATTGCCTGGTACCTAGCAATATGGGCAGTAAGTAAGAAGCACATAAGTAACTTACTACTTCGTGTATTACCTGTCTCAGCTCTACTAGAAAGTCAGTTCACCATCTGAGAAGACCTGCTCACTGTCCCACCCAAAGTGTCTAGAACAGTGTCTTGTACATAGTAGGCCACCAGGAA
Organism: Scalopus aquaticus; assembly: GCA_004024925.1. Classification (NCBI taxonomy): domain Eukaryota; kingdom Metazoa; phylum Chordata; class Mammalia; order Eulipotyphla; family Talpidae; genus Scalopus; species Scalopus aquaticus. Next base: position 106,551 of record PVIJ01002197.1, on the reverse strand, counting down.
ATACCAGCAGAATGACTGGACCAATGAACAAAGGGAGTTATGTCTCTGAAATAAGAATCTTACCATGGCACTCAGAGAGGACCTGGTGAATGGCTTTCCCTTATGCTTGGGATAAAGGACGGTGTTTCTCAACAGGGGCTTCACCGGGCCTGGCGTGGGCTGCCCCTGCCTGCCTCTCTGGCTTCCCCTGAACCAGGCTCACTTTCTGAGCAGCAGCCACACCTGGGTTTCTCAAACATGCTGTGCCGCCTCTGCCCAGCCACACAGCTCAATGGATTCCTATTTCTCCTACAATCTCCGCCTCAACATCACTTCTTTGGGGAAGTCCTTCAAGTGCAGTTATTTGTACTCACAGAAATCTTGTTTCTTTCCTCCAAGCAATAATCGCAGAGAACAAACCTGCACAGTACGACAATGTTCTCCTGCTCCATGAGACCCCAAACCCTGTAGCAGGAGGGATGGTCCCAGTTTGGCCCACTACTAAAGCCATGCCCCTGGTTGGTGGCATTAAGGAACCTCTGCAGAGCCTGGCACAGGGCACATACCGCTGAGCACATCTGGACTGATATAGGCGGGACTCCCCCTCTGGTCCTTCAGCAGGTCCCCCTCGCTCACGAGATGCTTCCCGAGGCAGAAGTTGGTGATGGTGATCCGATGCGTCCTGAGTGAGAGGCGGAGAGTGAGCAAACCTGTGTCTGCATCTGAGGCGCCCCAGCTGCGCCTGCCCCTCGTCCAGGAAGCAGAGACCACGCCCACAGCTGTTTCTGCCTCTGGCCCTCACTGCGCCCGTGGCGGCAAGGGGAGTGCCCCAGAGTGCTGACACAAGCCAGTCAGTGACCCTGGGATGCCCCCCTGGAGCTGTCTTGCCAGGATCTGAGTAACTGTGGCCAGGTGGGTGTTTTGGGGTGCTCTTCTGAACCTGTCAGCCTGGCTTAGGGCTTAGGGACAACTTGCAGAGACTCTCCAAAATGACCTAATTAACGACGTTAATGCCCACATTGGGAATAACTTGAGATTTGTTCAATTCCCCCATTTACACGAGAGCAAAAGGCAGGACAGCTGGACTGTGGAGCATGCGCGGGCGCCACTTCGGTGCCCCTGCTGAGTCCTGGCAGAGCTATATGCTACAGCTCACTGAGCATTTGGAGGGCTGCTCCCAATGCAGCTTTCTACTCCGCCTCACAGGAGCCGGGGAGGGGGCACTCCCACTGCCCAGCTATTTCCCAGGCCATGTGACGCAGGCACAAAGGGAGGCTGAGGGCCAAGGGGTTGGTGAGTGGGGGAGTCGGATGCAAACCCAGCCTGCACTCTGGACTGACACCCGCTGGGGGCCCACTGTGTCCCTGAAGAGTATCTGGGGCCTGACTTTCCCTTCTGACCCATCCAAGTTGACTCATCTTGTCTTGGACTTTAGACTCTGCCCTGACCTAGAAACCAGATATTTCCCCAACCCAAGACTTAGTCAGAGTGGCTATGGGTTCTGACCCTTTCTAGGAAGCTTACAATATGAACAAAATAGGTGGCTCAGGGAGGATGCCTTACTCTTGACCTGGGAATGTGGGTGGGCAGGCCCCCTTGAAGAGGCCCAGGGAAGGACTGGAGAGAAAGGGCACCTCCACCCTACAGGCGAGCAGGGTCACCTGCCCTGCTCTCTTGTCAGCCAGCAGAGCAGAGAAGCCAAGGAGGATGGCAGGAAGGGAAGCCCCATGAGGGCCCTGGGGCCCCTCTCATAAGACAGTCTCAGGTTGGAGAGGAAGGTCAGCTCAGAGGCCGAGGGGGTGTGTGGCCAAGGGTGGAATTCCCCAGGAGTGGTGTCCAAGAGGCTCTGAGAGCACTTCGCTATCTCGGGGAATTCTGCTGGCAAATCTTGCTTGGTGCAAAACAAAGGCCAGTCTGTCCTCTGCCTTCCAAACGGAAACATTGACTCTGGCTCCCCATGCAGGCCTGTTTGGTCAGATGGCACAGAAATCTGACTGGTGGCCTCTAAGGTGGCTAGAGTCCCAGGGGTTACAAAAGTCTCTGTCAAGGATACTTGTATGCCCAGAAGTTGCCTGTTCCAGCTCCGACCTCCCATGTCATTGTGGAACCAGGACTGCTCGGGCCTCTTGGCCGGAAGTCCCCACAGAGCAGTAGCACTGTGCTTTCTCCCCAGTGAGAGATGGCCACTTGTGGCTGGAATGTGTTCTCTGAGGCTCCAGACTTGGAAGATGGCGCAGGGAGTCTGGGGGACTTGGGGATCAGATTCTTGGGTTTCTGTCCCAGCCTGGCCACTCCTGGCTGTGTGACCTTGGCCATGCTATTTTTCCTTTTTCTAAACCTTAATTTCCTCATGTGTATAACAGGGAAAATATTAGCACTTAACTTCCGGGACTGTGTTAGGATTTAACAAGATAGGACAATCCCAGGGAAAGCACTCGACCCCGCACCTGGCAAGAAGTAACTGATTACTGACAACAAGCTTATATCATCATCCATCCTCAGACGGTAGGGAGGCCCAGCAGAGGCTACCAACGGGAGACCCCAACGAAGACACCACTTCTGAGGTGGCAGGTATGAGGGGCCACACTGTGACAACAGTTCACAAGGGCGTGTACCTATGTGGGCTGAGCTTTCTGCTTGATGCTGCTGGCAGGACCTGCTGACCCTCTGCGCCCAGTGCCAGGCAGGTGGGCTCTGAGAGGACGGTAGCTGAGACTCGGCCGTGCAGGGAAGTAGGGCTGAGTAGGTCTGTGCTATGTGGCTGTGAGGAGGCTGGTCTCTCCCATAGAAAACCACGTGGTCAGCCCTGAGACCTCCTGGAGCTTGGCTGTGCTCCCCTGCCTGCCACCAACCCCCACCACATTCGCCCAAGATAGCTGGGTGGTACACAGATCACTGGATGTCCCAGACCCCCCAGTCTTGTCCTGGCAGCAAGGGCTCCAGGGAGAGAGCTGTGCGTCAACAGGAGCTGCTCTGAGTGAGTCATTCTTTAGATATGGCCCTCTGGGCTACCACAGTGTTTTTCTCCTTCTCTAGGAACTTGGTGTGCAACTTGCCTACCAAAAAGCAAGGCAGAAGGAGAGAGAACCCACAGCAAACCTCACATAACCCCAAGAGGGGATTTCAGATTTCAACCTTTGCCTTTTATCCAAAGCAGGGTGAATGAACTTGTCCTTGCAGCTGCTTCACAAACACATCTCCCTGGTTCCTCCCCCGGGAGCAGACAAGGCTTCCAGCGCGACTGCTGCCTCTCTAGCGGGGGCGAGGGCACAGCAGCAGGGGCAGGAAGGGGCACCCCCTCCTCCAGATCAATCTTCCCAAGGATGAGAGGGGGGCCCTGGAGTAGGGGAGTGTGGAGCAGGCACTGGCCATCAACGGGGGTCCCTGCACCCCACCACCTGCTTCCTCTCGGAGCACCCATGACGCATGTGACAGGAGCCGAGCCTGAGGGCCGCAGGACAAAGGGGTGCGGGATTAAAGGAAGTGTGCTGCAACCTGAGACACTCACACGTGCACACGCATACACACACATGCGCGCGCACACAGACATTTCAGTGTACAAACAGCCTCCATGGAGGTCTTTGTGGCACTTAGGCGGGAGGCCACCCGCTCCGTGCATCATTTAGTAAAGCCAATTAGACCTCTCAAAAAAGGACACAAACAATGAGCACATGCATGTGCATGTGCACACAGACACACATATACCCTGACACACCTGGACACACACACACACACACACACAAAGACAGAGCAGAGTTACCAAGCTACGCTGGCCTTACTCGAAAGGTGCGACCTTCTTACTACATCCCCAGAACCTGGGGGCCTGGAAAAGCGGTACCGGAAATAAACCCTCTGGGAGACAAAGGCCCGAGTGCTGGTGTGGTTAGCAGCAGGGGGCCCCAACTGTGTGTTTCCATAAGAGCCCTGGGGATGCTCATTTAGAGCCACAAATAGTTGCACAGCGGCTGGGGAGGTCATGCCCTCGGCCGCCAGATGACTGAGGTGCCCTCTCTGTGAACAGGGAACTGTGGATAGTGAGATGGGGACTGGCTAACTTCCCGCAGAAGGCCAGGGCCCAAATCTCCTGACTCTTAGACAAGGTGCTCACAGGAAGGGGCCGTCAACCTCCTCTGTTGGTGCCTCCTGGCACCATTCAGAGTTACAGCAAGAGGCACCCTCAGCTGCTGCGCACACAGTGGGCCTCCAGCCCCCCAGGGCTAGTGTGGGAGTGCGCTTATGACAGGCCAGCACTGTCAGGCGCTTTCATGTTGCGGGCCAATCTCATAGGTGAGGAAATGGAAGCTTAGTGACAGCAGCTTCTCAGTGCGTGAATGAACGAGTTCATGGTCTCAAGGGTGTTTATGAGGCAGTTCTGGGCTGCAAGCCAGGTTGACCCAAGTCCTGTCCCCTTCCCACTTCACTAACTCTCTCAGCCAGTGGAGAGTTCAAGCAACCCTGGAATTTCCGTTCCCTTCCCTCCTCCCTATAAAGCTCGACAGGTCAGGTTTTCATCACTTCTCAGCCTGGCAGATCTTGACTCATCTTTCACGAACTGATTGAGATGGCAGAGATGCTGCCCTCCTCTGCACACTGATCCCAGAGCGGTGCTGCTTTCTGGTCGGTGCCTGTTGCACGCTGGGCTCCTGGACATGGCCTCCCACTGAGGTGCAGCAGCTTCTGCTAGTTCTCAGGCTAGTGCTGCAGGAGCTGGGGCCCCCAACACCTTTCCAGAGGCCCATCTCCCTATAGTTTCTTTTCCACTGTGTCTTAGGGCCCAAGGGTCTCTCCTGGGTAGGCGACCCATTATGGAACAATCACCCACCAACTGCTTCTGCCTGCCTGCCACTGGCGAGCCCTCCCACCCACTCTAACAGATGAGGAGTGGGGTGAGAGGCTCAGGGGAGCAGGTGAGGGAGACGTGCCCTCCCAGCTTTGCGCTTTGAGGGTGGAGGTGGCACACAGTGTGGGGCCTCTTCCCGTCACCCCTAAGCCTCTGCCTTCCCTGACTGGTAATGCTCTGAGGCTGGCCTGGGTCACGGGGAAGGGCTCAGACCCTGTGCCTGAACAGGGTGAGAGCCTGAGGCAGGGGCCTCACGTGGTCTCCCTTTGTCACTGGTTCACCAAGGACACAGGGGTGAGCCCAGATCCCCTCCAATATGGCAAGATCATTCCTTCCCTGTGGCTGGAGTGCTGCCTCTGCCCAGTCGCACCCTGTTCTATTCCAGGAAGCCCCTTTGGCCAGGGCTATGCCCCATCCCAACACAGCCATTCACTGGCAGGTCACAGTGGAGGCACAGAGTCATGGGCCCCCTACCCTGATCTGGGACATCTGAAGAGCCATCAGGCTCCCACGATATCATGTCATGATCACACCCCAGGTCAGCTTCTCCCTCTGCCCAGTCGCGCCCCCCTCCCCCCGAGGACCCCCTAGTAAGCCTGCACGAGCATCTCAGTCTTCCTCAGAACTCACCTAAGCATGACCTCAGTTTCTCACTGAGCATGCGTGAGGCCTGACACATGGATAGCACAGGGGGGCGCTCTGAAATCTGAACCCCCTCCACAGTTCCTCCTGTGGCCTTTAAGACTCCCATTCTTAGTGGTACCATATTCCCATGGGGCAGGAGACAGAGGCAGCTATCCCATCCATCCTGCTGGGATTCCTGGGAGAAGGGGTCAGATCCCCCAGGGGAATCGTGAAAGAAGAAATGCAAACCTCACCTCTTGTTGAGCACCATGTTCCCAAGCTTCAGGTCTCTGTGCACAATGTTTTTCTGGAAAACAACGTGTACGTGGTTTGTACCATGAAGGTGAGAGCTGAGGTGACACTCGGGCTGTAAGATGGCCTGTAAGATGAGGGCACTCCAGGTGTTTGGGAAGGCAGGAGAAGTGCCAGGATATATCTCTTTAGTGTCGTGCTTTGATCTCTAAGTCACAGGCAGATCATGACCATGCTAAGGCCTCATTAGCCAGGTGACGAATGGGGTAATATGGGAGCCCAGGCAGTCTCCGCCCCACCCAGAGAGGTTTCCCAGCTCTTCTTCCCTCAGGGCAGCTGATGAAAAACCACCCCTCTCTTCTCTTCGACTCCATCAAACATCAAACATCAAAGATGCATCTGCTGAATCTGGGGTCAGCAATGAACTTTCAAGATTCTGGGGATAGGCCTGTAGAAGTTGGCCCTGGAAGAAGTCCAGGCCCTCCTAACTTGTGCCTTGGGGGTACCTGATACCCCTAACTCTGGGAAAGCTTAGACAGGCTGTGGCCAGTTGGGCAGCTATTTCACAGTTGTCCCCCAAGCTGGGGAACTAGAGTTTAGCCTTGCCAAAGGGGAATTACTGTGCTGCTCAGTTGCCCTGGAGCCCTCCCCAGGAACTGGGCTGAGGCCTGAGGCACTGGGCCTCAGCTGCTGCGCATGTCGCTCCTCTTTGCTTCCAGACACTCTCAGATATAAAGCACCTCTGGGTGAAGGCAGTAAAGAGCTGCTGCTCCCGCTGAGCTGCAGTAAGAAGGGTGGCTTTCCGCATCACATGGGGCCCAGAGGCCTCTGTCAGGGGGGCTGAGGATGCCCTGGGCCAGAGGAGGGGCAGCAGGGGAGTGGGGCTCACCTGGTGCAGGGCTTCTACCACGCGCACCACATCATAGAAGATGACCACGGTCTCCCGCTCACTGAGCCTCTTCTCCTTGATGACATAGTGCTGCAGGTTGATGAGGTCGGCGGTTTTGTCACTGAAGTCGTGTGCACACAGGCAGTCTAGGACAAGGCAGATTCGCTTTTTCATCTTCTTAACCATTCGGCTGGATTCTGTGTCCTCAACAATTTCGCAGGTACGGTCCTGGGAAGGGAGGGAGTGGACCAGGGTTGAGCTCTAGGCTCTGCAGGGACAGGGGCTTGGGGCTCTCATCTGCAATGCAGGCACAGACCAGTGAGAGTCTGGAACAAGCTGTCTATGGGGTGGTGGAGTGCGGGATGCCTGAGGCCTGGGCAGCACGGACTATGGGCTGCTCAGAATAGCCTGGCTTCCACTGTGCCAGGCCTAGTCGGTGGCTGAAGTTAAATCAGCTCAGGTTCGGGCTTCATGCTTGGTTCCTAGTACAACAATTCTGGATAAAGGACCGGGCATTTAAAGCTGAAGGGACTCTGAGCTCAGAGTACAGGCCGCAAACCCAGGGCCCTGGATATCCTCCCTCTCTATGACACTCCTGGGAATTCCAGCAGTGATCACTGTAAACTTCCTTCCAATGTCCACGATAGGGGAGGTCAAGTGTTCTGTGCATCCAAGAAGTGCTTCACATGGAAGCCAGACTCTGGGCAGCCATGGATCAGTGGTTAAAAGTGTGGCTGTGGCCTGTGACAACTGAGCTCACACCCCAGCAACGCCCTGTCCTAGCTGCGGGACCTGGGGCAGTTCAGCTCACCCCACCAAGTCTCTGGCTGCTTCTCTGTAAAAGGGAGCGACAGTGCCTACCTCACAGGTTGTTGCCAGAGTAATAAGACAACCAAATGCTTAGTCCTGCCCCAGCCAGGCCTCTGTAAGGAGATGTGTAAGTTTTGGATCCATTTCCTTACTGAAAAGTATCTCAAGTAAGCCAAAATCAGGTGTGACATGGGGAACTTTATCCTTCTAAGAGGCCATTGGTCTCACCCCCAGCAGGCTGACTGTGGCCTCTAGAGAACTCCTGGGGACCAAAATATTCACCTTTCCCCTTAAAAGCAGGACCAGGTCGATTATTCTCGATCTAGAGGACCAGCCCAGTCTGAAACACAGATGAGTCTAAAAATACTGCTAATCATCTAGGTTCTCTTTTCCAAAATCACAAAAACCAAGGCCAAGCTTTGGAAGCTTGTCAAAGATGGAATACTAAGAAATCACAATCCCCCTCAATTTGATTTCACCTTTAAGGGAAACTAACTTTTGGAGTTGCCTAATGATACTGAGTTGCCTCTGGTGGGGTACATGTGTGTGAGTGGAGGCGTTTTCTATTCATTTCAGAAAATCAGGTGGACAAGTTTTTATTGCCCGGAATAACAATGAGAGGATCTCAGGGCCACATGCTATTGGGCACTTTCATTCCTCTTTCCCACCCCCTCAGAGGTGGGCACCATTACTATTATTCCCATTTTACAGAGGGGGAATTGGGGGGTTAGGGACCTCAGGTCACACGACCTGAATCCAGGGCTGTCGGCTCCAAAGTCCGGCTGCCCTCCCTGACCCCATTGCCTCTGCAATCCCAGCGCCATCTAGCAAGGGGCAGCCTGCCAGCAGCTTGGCTCAGCGCTGTGCAAAGCTCTGCCGGAGCCTGAGCGGGAGGCCCCTGGGCGTTCTGAAACTGGTTCTTCATTTCCACAGGCACAGTTTTAGTTCTGCCCCAAAGAGGGCTCTTTTCAGGGTACAAGTTGCTATTAGAACCTTTACCCAGGGTCCTTGTACATGCAAGCACCTGCCTAGGGGCACTGCGGAACAAACTCAAGTGCCTGGGCAAGTCAAAGGACTGTTGGTACCGAAACAACTGTGGAGATCTGCACCAGCACCAAATGTCCGTTCTTCCTCCTTGCCCTCCCCTTCACCCCAGCCGGGCTAATTCCTGACAACACAGCCACAGCCCACGTGTCTTTAAACGACTTCCTGCTTCCCTCTTTCCTTGGAAAAGCGTAAAGTAATGGTCATTTGCCACCATGACCTCCACAGCAGGAGGACCTCCTGCCCACTGGCCCAGGCAGCCTGATGATGCACCCAGCCTGCGGGGGCACCAGGGAGTCACAGGGGTGAACTGGACCAGCCCGTGGGCCAACCGGGGGGTGGGGGGGTAACAGGGCGCGCCCTCTGCCACTCACCTGGAAGAGCCCGTGGTGGTGAACCACGCCATCCTGCGTGTGGAGGAGGGAAAGCAGAGAGTACTCGGTGTGTAACAGCATCTTGCCTTGCCTTTCCTCTTGGCTTTCTATTCCTTGGTCCCCCCTCTCCTCAAGGGTAAGGATCTTTAGGAAGGTACACACACAAAAAACCCAAAAACACTTTACAAAGTGAACGAGAACAGGAAAAGCAGGGGGTTCATGTTCTACCATGCAACACCCTCCCAACACACATACATACACACACACAAAACAGAAGTTTTTCTTAATGTGATACAGTGTAATTTATGCACAGATAAAGCTCTTTAAATCAAGTCGTTCTGAGTGAGATTGTGTGAACTTGATTGCTTCCTGGGAAGAAATGGCGCTACTCTTGTTCACAAGTGGTACAGCTGTGAAGGTGGAGGGGGGAGGATTCAGGCTGGCAGTATGGCCCCTGGACCCTGAGCCTTCCGGTCAGGTGCCTCACTTACCTTCAGCTGATAGAAGTCATCTGTGCCGTCTTTCCTCGCCAAACACTGCACAATGCTTGGCACCGGTGAGTTGCCCAGACGGGGACCTACAGCACAGAGAACCCGCTGGCTTACTTTTCAGAACCTGTGTTTATGGCACCATGTGGTTTTTTGGCTAGATCTCCTCTCCAGGAGGGCACCACAGTTCATGTCCTCTATACTTACCTCCCCAACATAGAAGGTACATGTGTACCTGCCTGAGGTACACCTGGCTTTTATAGGCACACTTCTCAAAAAAAGGGCCTCCAGGTACATGCAGGGGTCTCTGGGGAGCATGTGTTTAAAAGAGGTCCCAGGTGCGACTTGGATGCTGTGAATCAGCACTCCAGGGCGAGGATCCGGGACACTGCGGCTGCGACATGTTCCCCTGGTGGGTCTGATATAACTGCCTGGCCCCTGTCCAAGTACCAGTGTTAGAAAGCCCCAAACTTCTGGAGACACAGACTGCTGGCTGTCTTGTGATAGTGCCCTGCCTGAAATTTCTGAGCACAAATCAAAAAATGTCACTGTCATCGTGCAGTGAAAGCCTTAACAGAATTCCACAGGTCTTAACATATGAGCAAAACTCTTTTTCAGCATGATCTTATTCTTAGCTCCTTTCCAACTGATTATACTTCCCCAAGTCCCCACCCCCAATCCCCACCAAGCTCTAGCTATACTGGGCTCTTAATTGCTAAGGCTTGTTTAATTCCTTTCCTGCCTCTGGGCCTTTGCACTTGCTGTTCCTTCTAGAATGCTTTTCACGTAGGTGACTCCTTATCCTGGGATGTCAGCTCAGATGTTACCTCCTCATACAGACCTTCCTGCCTGCACTATCTCTAAGCCCTTTTAACGCTCACACACATCATCTTGTTTACTTCCTTCAAGGCGCTCAGTGGCCTGTGATGATCTCGTGTGTTGTTTACTGTTTCTTTTTCCAGCTAGAATGTTAAGTTTAGTGAGGCTGGAACTTGTCTATCTTATCACTGCTGCAAACAACAAAGGCCTGGTACACAGCAGGCACTGTTAACTGTTTGCTGTAAGAATGGTGCTGGAACCACCCTGTGCTCACAAATTCAAGGTGCTGTCCCAAAGCAAAATTCACACCCAGTCTCCGGCTGCCAGGAGAGTTGTGGGACTCACCCCGCAGCACCAGAGGCCATGATGCATGTGGACTTTGCCGGGACTGAGGTGCATCGCCTACAGGCATTCCCCCTTCCCCAGTGCCAGCCAAGTTTGAGCGTGGGAGCCCCAGGGCTCTGGTGGCATCCACTTGGACAGCAGTGGCAAGAATTTCCCTGCCTGCTGCTCAAGCGCACTGCCTCTGGGCAGCCCTCCGGCCCCTTTGAAAGTGGCAGCAGCTGTGAGGGCAGCAGTGGTTCTCATCCTGCCTTTCCAGGGCATGTAGCCCCACTGGGATTGCAACTGCAAGGTCACACCTCCAGCAGCAGCCCCTGGCCAGGTGTTGCTTGGAGGAGCGTCGGGCCCTGCTGGGGCAGTGCCAGCACCACAGCACGCTGCAGGCACTAGAGGCCCGCAAAGTGCCAGGCCAACATGGCAGGCTCCCAGTGGAGCCCACCCTGCAGCAGCAGGGACCCATATCCCAGTGCTGCTGTGGATTCCCCTGCCAGCCTTCCTGCATTGTTACACCAGGCCCTGCTGAAGGGGCTCTGGGTGCAGTGTGCCTCTGGCCTCGCTAGGGCTGGCTCTAGCCAGGTGGGTTCCTAAAAGCCCACCTATGAACCTGCCCTAACCTCAGGGCAGGTCGAATCTGTGCAGGCACTGGATTGTATGTGTGTTTAGTCCCTGGATTGTAAATGGAATCAGATTCAAGGTATGGACCAATCAGGTTTGAGTTCAGTTTGGAGTGAATTATTTGGATTGAAAAATGGAAGCAAACTGGTTGGTGCTAATTGGCACCAATCAGATGCTTAGAATTGAAAATGGCCCAATCAGGCTTGTAGTAAAGGTACAGAACACTGAAAGAGTATATAATGCAGGGCAGGAGCCAGCCTAGATTCATTCTACTCCACAGCTCGGAAGAAAGGACTCAGCAGCCAACCTCTAAAGCAGATGGGCTCCAAAAACACATCAAGCAGACAATCTCTGTGGGACTCAGCAGACCTGCAGACCTCTGTAAATCTTCGCAGAGACTAGGCTGTTGTACCTGCCTCTGTCATTGCCTGCAAAGGGTACCACTAACAAGTGCTAACCAGTCTATTGACTCTGTGTCTGGCCACCTTTGAAAGCTGCTTCTGACCCACAGCTTCTGATCATCTGGCACAACCTCCTGATGCTGTTTGCCTCCTTTGCTGTCCAGTTCAGTGTCCAGTGCTGTCCAGCCCAGCCTCCAGACTGTTGCTGTGAGCTGCTGTGGTGTCACCTCAGCAGCCCCACTTGTGAGCACCTCCAGCTACCAAGGTGAGTTGACCCTGATGCACTGATGACGGGTATACAACCAGCTCCAGGCCCTCATTGACTGGATAGCACCATCTTGCATGAGCGCCCTTTGTTGGGGACTATCGAACACTATGGACACTATCTGGGAGGACAGAGTCAGCCACCTCTGGTCTTAGAAACTCTTTGCTTCCCTGATCTCCTGTGTGTTAAATATATCCCATTGTAGTAGCACCCTGAGTGTGAGTGGTTTTGCAATTGTTAGCACATGGGTGAGAACCCACAGTAACCTGTCCCCCACATGGCACTGTCTTTGGCACTGTTTTAACCCCACATGCAAGCCTGAGCACATATGAACCACACCTGCCAGGTCTCCGACATCAAGCAGAAAATGAAGACTCTGGCTCCTCTGGGCCACTGGGAACACCTACTCAACAGGATTTCTATGTCAGCTTTACAAGCAGCTTGGGGGTTATATAAAACACTTTGTGAAATGAATTCTGCCCTCCAAGAAGGGCTAAAGACCCTGGATGGTGGACCTCGGCTTCTAAAACAGCTTGTCTGCTGCCCCTCTGGGACAGCCGGGAGGCACACACAGGATTCTCTAGAGGAAGGGACAGAGTTTAGTTCTCAGTTGAAACTGGTCTACAGCTGGTGCAGCTTCAACAAAAATGAGTGACCGAAGGTTCCAGGTTTTCTGCTGACATAAATTATACTGCATTTAAAGTGGTGAAGCTAGGGCCAGGCTAAGGGTTGGTCAGGACCCCACGCTGTGTGAGTGTGGCACCTCGCTCTGCCTATCGTCAGACTGCGCAAGCCAGTGCCTGCTCCTGCTCCCAGCATACCCGCTTACCAGAGGTCGGAGGCTTACCAAGGATGAACGGTCCAGCTCTCTTTGCATTATTTCCGGAAATCCCACTTCCTAGAGACTTCGCCCTGGCCGACGTTTCCCCAGCTCCTCTGTCGGATGCTCTCCGCTTCATTCTCAGCTCTAGACAGACAGAAAAGAGCCTTCTCACTGAGCAAGTCGGTGAGTTTCCTTGTGCTAACCCAGCCTGAAAGTCTCTGACTTGGGGATGTGTCACGCAGCTGTTGCTGCTGCTGCTGTTCCCACTTCTACTGCCACCTCCTCCCCTTCCTGGGGGGCATCCAAGGTTCCCAGTGACAAAGATTACAGCTCTTTACTTGGGGTTAAAGAGCGGCTAAAGGTAGATGTGTTCAAGGCAACAAGGCAGCAGTCTGTTTAGGCAGTAGAAAGTGGGCTTTGTGCAGACGTTATGGTCAAACAGGGGCCCCAAGAGATTGCCAGAGACAGGAGAGCTCATGTGAAATGACTATTCCCAAAGTGAGGCCTTCTCCCCCAGACCCTGAAGCCCAGTGGCCTGAGTGGCGCGCCACTTCCTGGGTTCCACTGCACCTTTACTCATTCCATCTCTGGGGAACGGTGGGGACTGGGCTCCGGAAGTGGCATGAGGACATGAAGCTTGCGGGGGAGGGGGAGGGGGGATACGGAGGGGTGTCTTATATCCATGGAGTGTGAGATGACTGCCCTCTCAAACTCTCCTTCACTCTTAGGTTCTCTCAGACAGAAGAATACCTCAAAGTTGTCAATGGGGGTTTTACTCTCTCTTTCCCCTCTCCTATTTTCGATTTTCCCTTAATTACTTGTAAGGGGAAAAATACATATTGTACATTTAAGAGCCAGCGAAAGGATATGAGTGGAGATGGCTGAACACTTTGATCTGCCTGGTAATCCCTGTTTCCTCCAGGGTTAAAAGGGAAGGTGAACAGAGGAGTCCAGTTTTAGAAGACATTACTCCCTAGATGTGGATTTTAAAAAGAAAATAAAAACAAAGAGATGCTCCTTCCAGTTCTCTAGAATCAACACCTCAGAAAGCAGAATGGAGACAAGGAATCATATACCCAGCTAAGTCCATGCAGGGAAGGCGGAGGGCCATGGCAAGGCATCTCATCCTGAGGAGAGGCCCAGCACTGTGGTGAGGGGCTCAGGGAAATCTTCCCTGAGGAGGTGATTTGGAGTGTGCTAGGCAAGGGGCCAGATCATTCCAGATGGAGATACAGATGTGCACGGGTAAGAAGTGGCATGTAAGCAACCAACTCCAACAGTATGTGTTGCGCAAGACAGGGAGTGGTGCGCCAGGGAGGGAAGCCAGGGACAGACCTAGAGGATGGAGGGCCACATCAGGAAGGCAGCCTTCACACTTCCACAAAGGCCTTGGAAATATTGAACCCTAATTTCTTTTTTTTTTCAAGATTTATTTATTTATACATACAAGCTGGAGTACAGGCCAGAGGCGTGGGGCGGCGAGAGGGTTCACCAGAGACAGAGTGGGGAGCAGAACAGGCAGATCAGAAATACACTGCTGAGGGGAGCAGCGGGTGAGGCAGGAGAGGTCTGCCGCACCATGTGGGATTCTCCCCGGCTCGGCGTTGAACTTGCATCGCGCACTGCCGACAGCTCCACAGCGCAGCGCTCAACCGCTGCGCCACCAGGGAGGCCCCTGAACCCTAATTTCTATGTGTTTCTTACATAGAAGTGATTGGCAATTCTTACAGAAATATTAGAAAATACAGATGTGAAAAAAATAAAAAGAAAACAGACCCAGGTACAAAATAGATACCTAGACAGAATCACTCCTAATATTCAAGTTGACTTTTCAGTGTGTGTGTGTGTGTGTGTGTGTGCGCGCGCGCGCGCGTGCACGCTTATAGTTGTCATTATTATAAAAACTTGGACCACACTGTGATAGTTATGTAAGTCTCTTTTTCTCTCATCTAAAATACATTATGAAGGAGGGAGGGGGGGAAAAATACGTTATGGGTCCCAGTAAGTCCCACTTCCCTCATAGCATGTTCCATATATTATGATTACGTATTTATTTGTGTATTTGATGCTAATGTCTATCTACCACCACTAGAGCAAAAATTCCATGATGTAAAAAAGTAAAATAAAGCCATTGTACCCCAGCAGACAGCAGCCTGGCCCAGCAGACACTATGAATGGAGAGACATCTTCCCCGAGGTCTGGAGACAGCTCTTCTCAGGTCAGCGGTGCTGTGCCTGTGGGCCTCAGGCGGCTCCTTGTAGGTAAGTTGGCTCCACTACCGTTCCAGCCCCCGTCCCTGTCTTCCCCAGAGCGTCCTCTCCCTTCCTGGTTCCCTGGAGAGCAGCGTGGAGGCGTGTCACATCTGTGTAGACGCTGCCTAGGCGCCTACGCACAGGCTTGGTCTAGACAACAGTTTGCCGAGAGCAGCTGCAGCACAGACAATGAGTGGGCTCAGCCTGACCCCACCCGCCCCACTCAAGATTCAACTCCAGCAAATAGGATGGGAATTGCTTCAAAATGTAGGAAGACAGAAGGATGGAAGCAGACGGGCAGGGAGAGGGAAGGAGGCTGGCAGGAGAAGTGGGAGCAAGGCTGCTTCCCCTCCTGACCAGCCCCTCGTGTCACCTAGAGCTGGAGGGAGCTGTGAGAAGAGACAGGCCTGGAAAACTGGAAACTGCAAGCAGGTTCATTGGTGGAGTGAGCAAAGTCAAACCCTGTCAGGGACACTCTGTCCCCTGCCCCTGCTGATGCACAGGGAGGGGTGCATGCCCCGCCCTCACATCACCCAGACGAGTTTCCCTCCAGAGACACACCTGCAAATGGTCCACAGATGCTCCCAGGGGAGGCCACTTTGAGGACTGCTGACTTCACACTAAGATTTGAGATGCTCAAGCTCTGGTTACCCCGGTCTCAGGACTTGGGCCCAGGCCCCTCCAGAGACACGGGTGCTCAAACTGCAGCGAAGGCCTCTGAGAGAGCCTGGTTAGGGCAGCTGTTTCCCTGGTGTTTCCTGGCCATGGGGCAATCCCACAGGAACTCTCAGTCCAGGCTTAGAAGTCTCTGGAGCTTTAATCTGTCAACTGTTCCATGTGCTATCCTCCCAAGTCAGCCCCAGTGACCTTAGAACCTGGACTCAAAAGGAAGTTCAATGAGGCAACAATGGGGGGTGAGGGGTGGAGGCCAGGAAGGAGGCACTGAATGAGAGCCACGCCCCTCCCGTGGCTGTGCTCCTGGATCCTGAAAGCAGGGGTTCTATTTGCCTACTCAGCCTGGAGAATGAGGTGTGGTCCACAGCATCAGAGGGCCCAGTTCTGTGACAACCATGAGGAAATGCACAGAGAAGGGGCTGCCTGACCTACCTTGTCAATTTGGGGTTAAGGTCATCATCTCACCCCCAAAGCTGCTGGGTAATGTGATCCCAACTCTCCCAGAAGGCAACAAAGCCTGCGTCATGAACACCATGTAGGATTCTAAGGCCCATGATGCCAAGTCCAGGGGTGCAGTGTGACAGGGCACGGAAGTTGTGGGGGAGAGCCAGGCAGAACACCCTATGTCAGGGCAAGGTTCAACATACTGGACACATCACCAATTTCCAAAAGGAGGTAGGCTGCGAAGAGGGATGGTCCTGTGGCAGGACTTAAGTCTTTCCTCAGCTCCACCCACTACAGAGCAGGTGAAACCTGGCCACGGCAAGGCCCATCACTCACGTCCATAAGCATCTCCAAAGGAGCCCAGACACACACAGGCCAGACACATAGCCCACGAAGAGGACACACACCTGCAGAGCCAGAATGAGCCTGCCCTCAAACATGAGGGGCAGCCACGGGGCCTGCCACACAGATGCAGAAGGTTCTGCACTCAACCACGTCCTAGGCAACCTCTGGGTTCCTGGAGAGATAGGTGAACCTATAAACCAAACCAGTGAAGGCAGAGTGCAAGGGCAGCCCCTGCAAGGAGCAAACCATACACCCTGGCCCAGCACAGCACTTGCTGTGTGAGCTAATAAGCACCGGCTGGTAGCCATAGTCTGTCAGCTTCCAATGCCCACCAGGAAGCCAAGGACTGAGTCTACACTGCAGGGTCAAGCTGATCACCGGTGTCTGCTGGCCTAAGGCTGTAGGCCTGGCGGGTCTGCTGGCCAGCCTGTGGCGAGCTCAACTTGGTGTAGGGAGGACAGGAGGCCCCGGGGTCAGCTGAGCTGCTGAGGAGGTGGAGGGCTGTTAGACAGTGACAAGGCACATCTTGCAGTAGAGGGCACAGTGCAGTTGGGGAGCACCTGCCCCTTTGGACAGAGGCACACAGCATCTCACTCTCCTGTTTACTTGTCTGTGGGGGAGCAGAGGCTGGAGCACCAGCTGGCAATGATCAACCAAGAGCTCAGGAAGGGACTATCCATGACGATGAGGCCACCTGAATGGGCCCTTCATCGTATTCCAGTTGGAGGTGAGTGTTGAGGGGCAGAGAGGACTCTGCAAGTAAGACTCAGAGCCTCCAGGCTAAGATCTCCCGGAGGAAGGGAACAGCATGTGTGCTGGGCTGTAACACTTTTAGAGTCAAAGGACATAACTTCTGGGTGTTGTCAAAGTGAACTACACAGTTAAAAGATCTGTGAAAGAGAAATTCACTGTAAGTATACCTCAATTAAAAAAATAAAAGCAAGTTACAACTTTAACCAAACGGTCAAATTAGTATCTCCTGCAACAGAACAAACTGACATCATGTTACTCCTGATGTGATAGGCTGAGAAGGAAACATCACTCATTATTTTTTTGGCCAGAATGCATAACCTGAATCTGATCAGGAGACAAACTTATATTGGGAGGCATTCAACAAAGGCTGTATCCTTTAAAACAGCAATGTCAGATAGTTAAAGATTGAATCATTGAAGGAGATTAAACACATATGATAGGTAAATGCGACAGGTGATCCTGGAGGGCAAACGCTAGAAAGAACATGACTGGGTGACTGGCAAGATGTGGGTCTGGGGTGCACAGGGGTGCACAGGGCTGCAGGCCAGGAAACAGTGATGCAACCGTGTTTAATTTCAAATTTCAACTTGAAAACTGCACTGTGGTTATATAGGAGAATATCCCGCTCTTCGGTGATAGAGACTGAAGTGTCTGGGGGTGAAGGGTCACAATGTCTGCAACTTAATCTCAGGTCCCTGGAGGCAGAGGAACAAGGGCTGGAAAAGCTCCCAAGGCCCTGGAGGACTCTGCTGTAAAGTTTTGAAGACACACAGCTCACAGTGGCAGAATTTGGAATCCACACTTGTTAGGCATAGCCAGTCTGGTATAAACAATTCAGTCTTGTATGCCTCCTTCACCCCAACTAAAGCAATCAGGGGGTAAAAAAAAAAAAAAAAAAGGAGGCCTTCGTGCAATCTCCAGGACTGCCACCTGGTGGCGTCTCTCTGCAGCACATCTTGAAAGGGTTTCTCTGCACAGGTGCAAGATGGTGGGCACTGCTCACCAACAGGAAGGATGCAGAAGACTCCCCTGTCTTCCCCTTGCATAATTGGGGAAGGACACACATTCCAACAGGCTGCCCTTTCTCCTCTGCTCGGGGACTTGGGCATGCAGTATCTGTCTCTGCTATCTGTCTCTGCAGTATCTGACAGACAATGAGGGTCCTCCAATGCTCCCATCCTAAACGCCACAGTGACCCAGGTCACTTCTGTAGCCTCACTGCCCTTACATGCCCCTGAAATTAAGTACCACCAAATGACTCACAATTCTCTGAGTGTGTCATGATTACCCTTGCCCTGCCCACTTTCTCTCTCAGGCAGGCTCGTTCTTCTCCCTCAGTCCTAACTGAAGTGTTACTTTCTGCACAAATCTCTCTTCCTCCAGCTCCCAGAGTCCCTGCGCACATCTCTGTCCCTTCCCACTGTGCTGTAACCATTGGTTTATCTGTCTAGCTCTACCCTCACCCCCAGGCTGTGGGCTCCCCTGAGGGAGTAACCTAATTCATTTCTGCTTCCCTGTATCCTAACCCAAAGCCTGGCAAACTGCTGAGAAAACAGTGTAGAATTATCCACCCAGAAGGCATGAAAGCCCAAATTGAAGTGCCCAACTAGAGGCCAGGGGTTGGAGGGAGCCCCCAAAACAGGAGGGCCATAGCTGAAGGTAACTGGGCTGCACTGGTGCTGGGAAGAGCTTGTCTAGGAAAAGTCCCAGGTCAGAAATGCAGCCTGGGGCAGGGCAGGTTCCAACTGGCAGCCAGCCAGGGGCTGTCCTTTCCCAGTGTTTGCTGCTGAAGAGCAACCCCCACTGAGGAATAAAACCCATTCACAACCTGCCTGCAGCCTGCACCCCATGCCAACCCCCTCACAGACAGAACAGCCCCCTTTTTGCTGCATCCAGCAAAAAAAAAAATCTGCTTTCTTACTGCAATATGTGGGAGCATGTAAGTGACAGCCTGCCCTGTCCCCTCATACCAGTGACAGATCCTCTGGGCCACCCAAGGTTTGTAATGTGGAGGTCCTTCTGCTAATCAGAAAAATTAATGCCACTCTCGCTTCCCCCAGAGAAGTCCTGGCCTGGCCATGCATTTAGCTGACTGCCCCTGGAGTGAGTGATGAGACCTGAGGTGAGAATGTGAAATCTGAATAGGCCATTCAACTAAGATGATCTGGGGGTCCCTGCTTTCAAGACTAGACCCCTTTCACATTAAAGGGCTTGTAAATTCCCCGGGCCCTTCTCTAAATGGTGGATGTCAGACTGGGAACCTCTTGGGAAGCCCAGGCCCTCACATTGTCTATCACAACTAACTTTTGCAGAAGGCTTTATAGCTTACAAAGCACTTTCAAATACATGATTGTAAGTGATCTCCCCCCGACTCTCCAAACACATTTTTTAGAAAAAGAAACTGAAGCTCAGAGACACTGAGATGATCTGGATATTGCAGTTGAAAGAGTTGGGATGTGAACAGAGATTTTCCAGAAGGCTGTGTGTCTTTCTACTTGACCACACTGCTTCCTCAGAGGTTCCTTCCCTACCTCATGTCTACTGTGGCTCTAGGGATGCCAACCACGGAGGAGACAACAAACACCTTTCGGACTTCCTTATAAGCAATCACTCTCCTGGGAGCTGCAGGAGGGCAGGGAGAGAGGGGCTGTGCTTGTCCCTGGAGAAGGAGGCATCTCAGGGCCCCTGAGCAGGTTGACTTTGGAAAAAAGGGTCAGGTCCAAGCCTGGGGTACCGAGCCGTCCTTCCACCAGTCAACAAGGCAGAGTCCCCACTCCTCTCTGATCCAAGCACTCTGGGAGTCACCCCCCAAAGCACTTCAATGCTCACCTGTAGGTGCTTCTACCATTGCCACCAACCTTCCTACCCTTCTGCTCTCCATCCACAAAGTCAATCCACGGAATCAAAAGAGACTTGCAGCCGCTGGAAGCCAGTGTTCTAAGCCACAGGCCCGTTACCCAAAGGCCAGCTGAGAACGAGATGGATTTGGGGGTCAGGTAGATGATCTGGGGGTCCCTGCTTTCAAGACTAGACCCCTTTCACATTAAAGGGCTTGTAAATTCCCCGGGCCCTTCTCTAAATTTCAGTTTCTGTGGCTATGGAACTGAAGCTTCCAGAGGGAGGAGGGGTAAGAACAAAGAGGGAAGGAAGCACAAAGGACTATGGTGGCAGGCTATGCTATGGGTGACCCTACAGTGGCCATACCTGATGGGGAGGATCCTAATGTTACCTAGATTAACAGTACTTTAATAAATATATATATAAAAAAAGGATAAACAAAAAAAAGCCTAACTTCAGCTTCTGTCACTCTCTCGCTTTGTGGCCCTGAACTAGTCACCCACCCTTTGTGAGAGTCACCTACCCTGCACGGGCCTAGCTTGCCTCATCCCTGATGCTCAAGGGACCAGACGTGATCCTGTGGCTGGTGGTGCCTGGAATTTTTTGCTGGGTGAGAGCTGAGAGCTCTCTGCCCCATGCTGAGGTAAGCTCCCTGGTAGCAACCTCTCCAGGTGCATAGCTTTCTAACTGTCATTTGATTGGTATCAGGAACTATTCTTAGCGCTTCCTAGATTTTTTTTATTGTCACAATTTTATGAAGTAAAGATGTCCCCTCTTTATCACTGACAAAGCAAAGCCTCGGGATCCTGACCCACTTCACTGGGCCAGAGGAGGCTTCCTGAGGTCAGTTCTCTTCTATCCTGTAACAGGCTGGGAGGGGCTCTGTTTTAGAGCATTACCTTTTGGGTCTGAATGACAGCCAGCCCTGAAGTGGGCATGAGAACCTGAAGGCTATAAGCAACCTCCCTAGAACTGCTGGAAGCCATTTGCTCAGGATGGATGCTGGGGGGAGGGGAGGATGGGGGAAAGGCAGAGTAGTAATCACTTGCCTTCAGCCAGGACCCCCTGATGACAAAGATTCATGCATGTGCTGTCATCTTCACTGTTCTAAAACAGAGTGATGATTTTATTCATTTTTAAAATGCGGGATATGTATAGCTCCAATTTGTCAAGAATACATAACATCACATCATTCTCTAAATGACTGCCTCAGGGGTAACCAGTGAACTGGCTGCTTCTCATGCAGCTCTCGAACAGGGTGAACCCCGCCCCCTCAAGCCCGCTCTGCTTTCAGGCATGTGGGAGAGTACCTGCAGCAGCCAGAGAGGAAGTGACTCAGCCCTGTGGGAAGTGGGAGGGGCAGTCAGAAAGAGGGCTCTGTGCCCAGCCTGCTCCCCCTTGTACATCCGCACCAGGCTGGCCTCTGTTGCTGTCTTTCCTCAGCAGGACTACAGCGTGCTGAGCACAGCAGTATGGGGCCCAGCAGAGGCCTGAAGATCTGCTGCTCCCAGGGAGCCCAGGATCTGCAGCTGAGGATGGGGGTTTAGCTCTGGGCCCTTCCAGGAGGCAAGAGTCACATACAAGGAGATTATGTAATCAGCGGTGTCCCTCTTCACCCACTGCCCTGAGAAAGTCCTCACTGGGCTCCTCTGCGACCTCCATGAAGGTCAGGGGAGACTCGAGGCTAAAGGCACCAGGCTGGTCCCAGAGCCATTCAGGAAGAAAAGGCCTTGAAGCTGGGTACACAGAGGTGGAGCCCTGGGCCCCTCTGGGGAAAAGATAAAAGGAGGAAGAAACTAGTCCCAGGGAAGGGGCAAAGGGCTTCATCAGATCAGCAACCCAGATCCACTAGAGCAGAATCCAGGGCAGCATCACCAACCCTGCCACCAGCTCACCCCTCCCATGGGCCTCCGGAAGCAGCTGATGTGACAACAAATAATCAGTCACTGTGTGTGGGTGTTGGAGGAGGAAGGGACAGATTTCATAGCTCTTTCTTGGGCTGTTTGCCCCGTATCTCCCATCCAGAGAAGCAGTGGGCGGGGTGGGGGAATCAAGCACTTGGCACAGGAGACCTTCCTGGTGTGGCCCCTTGGTGCATTGAGGGGTCTTCTGCCCTCTAGAGTAACCAAGGACTGAGTCACTGACAGCCCTCCCTGGCTTATGCCTGCCTGCCCTGCCTCACTTGGGTTCCGAGAGAAGACTGCAACTAGGGGTGCCCTGGTGTGAGCATGTGACCAAGGGGCCCCACAGCTCAAACCAGTCCATGCTTTTTGCAGCCCTGAGACAAGGTATGCCATGGGGTCCTGCGTGGAGTTTGGGTTCTTGCCACCCACCATGGCCCAAATCAGGCAAGGGGAAAACAGCAAGCGACAGAAAAATGGCTGGCTGAGTCTGAGCCACCTTTGTGTTCATTCTGTGACCTGGACAGGATTTTCTCTGCTCCACAGTCCCCTCACCTAGAGGAGGGGGACAGCGCTGCCCCAACACAGGGTTCTCTGAGGACTGCCGGGAGCTAGTGTGTGGGAGGCATTAAACAAATGTTAAGTTTCCTTTCTTTCATCCCAGATTTCCAGAGCGACAGACGGGAAAGCCCGGGCCAGGCCCAGGTGCATGTGAGTTTCTCTCTTTATACTGTTTTTAACAGCAAAAATCACAACAACCATCCTGTGAGAAAGGCAATTTGGACTGGGGCCAGCCAACTGCCTTTCCTTAACTGCCTCTATCAAAAATTCAATTCCATTTCACAACTTTGACAATGAACAATACAGTTTACTTTCTGCTGTTCTACTGAACGCTGCTGGCTATGGCTACTCAGAGGGCCCAGGTCACAGAGGCAGACGGCAGGCTTTAACATCAGAGGCCCCTCAGCAGGCTGTTCAAATGGGTGGGCCCACATGAGCTCAGAGGCCCTGCGGCCGCCACAGCCCATCCCAAGGGCCGCTAGCCACCACCGACACTCTGTCCATCGGCAGCAGAGCATGCTCATTTGCTTGCCTGTGTCTATCAAAAGGCTGAGTCTGGGGGCAGGGTCTGGGGCCTTGTCCACTTCAGAACCCCCTGCACAGGTCTGGCAGATGGGCAGAAAACATGTGAAGCCACAGTAGAAAAGAAGGTGCACATAACTTGGGTGCAGCAATACTGGTTCCTGGGATTTATTCTACAGATAGAATTATGTGCTGTTCAACAACAGGGATAGTTCTGAGAAACGCCTCATCCTTAGGTGATTTTGTTGTGTGAATGCCAAAGAGTGTAATTACACAAACTTGGGTGGCACAGCCCACTACTTGCCTCGGCCACATGGGAGAGCCTGTTAGGATCACCGCTGGATAGGGGGTTTGTCGTTGCTGAACATCATTACTCACCCGACTTGACAAAGATAAATGTGCATGAGGGTCCCTGTAGTACCAAGTGTAGTGGCAAAAATCCCACAAAAGACAAAATCATAAAAATCAAAGCGCACACACACCTCAGACAGGAAACCACCTAAATGCCCACCAAGGGAGGACTGGTCCATGATGTTATGTTCCATCCAGACAATAGAACACTACGCAATCTTTGAGAATTAAGTCCACACCTGCCAATAGATCAAGATGCCTTGACACATTTAAAAAAAAAAAAAAAGCAAACTGGAGCACTAGTTGTATAACATGATCCCATCTGGGTAAAGCGATACACACCCTTGACTATGCATAGGAAATTTCTACAAGAAACTTAACAGTGGTACATTGAGGCAGTAGAACTAGAGGCCCAAGGAAGGGAGAAGGTTTATTTTATATTCTTCAGTACTGTTTGACTCTTTTACCATAGACTGTTATAATAATAATTTTAAAGATCTAAACATTTTTTGAATCCATTAAAATTAGCGGTAATGGCCTCAGAGGGGCACACAAGAGGGAGAGCGGCGGGACACTCACCACAAACCCAAGCACCCAGAGGGTCCAGGGCTGGTTGCCGGTGCCAGGCTGCATCGAGTGGGGGACGGAAGGAACAAAACCACCACTCCTGGTACAGGTAAGTGCTCCTAGGTAACTTGCAAACACACCCATAGGGAACTTCCTGCTCACCACCTGGCACCTGTAAGGGCTGGGAGGATTACCAAACCAAACTGGAGACTTGGAAGCTGGCTTGTGACACTTCTTTTGGGACACTCACCGAGCTGCTAGCAAAGAATTCACCTGGGCCTCACTTGTGCTGGCCTGGGTTCCGACTGCACACCAGGCACCTAGCAAGTGGCAGAAATGGGTTCTGAAGCCAGGTCTGATGTGAGCCTAGGCCCTTAACTGCTGGGTGACATGGTGAAAGTCTCCTCATCCACTACCCATAGGGCAGCGGGAGAGACTTAATTCAGGGCAGTGACAGATTCCAGTCTTCTGGCAAAGTGGGATAGCTTCAGCTTTGTCATTGTCCCTTTCAGCTCTACAACTCTGAGTCCAAGGTTCCATGTGGGCTGGGTCCCCTGGGGCCAAAGCCTGGCCAGCATGGAGGAATGGGATGGCATGAGCTCAGGAGTCACACAAGTGTGGGCTGGAAACTCTGCCCTTACTGGCTGTGTAACAGTGGACTAATTACTTAAACCCTCTGCGTCTGGGTGTTCTCCTGTGAGACACCCCTCCTTTCTTAGACTGTGAAAAGGATTTAACATATATTACAGAGTACTTAGCAATGGACCTTAAAGGAGACGGGAATCCTTTTGCGGCTCATTTCCTTCCTGTACCTTCAGGAGGCACCACCTTGGAAGAAAAGTTGGAAGAGAACATGCCCTGTGGAACTCATCCCAAATATAGTAATGCCAGGAGCTCCACACCTATATCAAAAAGTGGCAGGCCTCTTGCTCTCTGGAGCTGGCAGATGCCCACGGTGAGGGTCCAAAAGCCCCAGGGTCTCCCAAGGGGCTGAACTGAGTCTCTTCCTAGAAGCACTTGTGATTTTTCATACCCTAGAACAGCTTTGCCCAAATCCAAAGACAAATGACAGGCACCAACCAGGTCATTCACTTTTCCTTCTGGGCACTTGGGTCACAGACACCCTAAAGATTAAAGATACTCTATCTCTGTTGCCAAGTGGTCTATAAACAGGTAGGGCTTCAATTTAAATGACAAGAGACTACCTCTGTTTTGCTGGTTTTTCAAACAACTAGCCTTTCTTTGATAGCAGAGCCTATGAATATTGCTTACACATAAGCTCTGGGGAGCCTGAACTCACACCAAAAACAGACTGCCATTAGCTGGGAGGGGATGCCTACACTGTGATGGAGCTTCTTCAGGGAGAGGGGTTCACAGTAACCCCTCAGGAAGATGAACCTCAACCCAAAGAGTAACTTTGTTTGGGCGGTGATGGTCGGGGCAGTGTGTGTGGCAGGCTGCTCCAGATAATTAAGAGGAGGACCAGAAATTATTTTTAAAATAACAATAAAAGGTGTTCCTTGGGCCTCCCTGCTGGCGCAGCGGTTAAGCGCTGCACTGTGGAGCTGTCGGCAGCGGCCATGAAAGTTTGACGCCTGGCCAGGGAGAATCCCACATGGCACGGCAGACCTCTCCTGCCTAGCCTGCTGCTCCCCTCAGCAGTATATTTCTGTCCATCTGCCTGTTCTGCTCCCTGCTCTGTCTCTGGTGAACCCTCTTGCCGCCCCACGCCTCTGGCCTGTACCCCAGCTTGTATGCATAAATAAATAAATCTTTAAAAAAAAAAAAAAAAAGGTGTTCCTTGAGGTAGCGACCCCTTTTCTAGGAATTTATCCTGCAGACACCTAAGATGGGCAAAGTCATCTGATGCAGAGATTCCTTTCAGCCTTGTTTGGAGAGCATAAGACAAGAGAATAGCCCAAGTTCATCAACAGAGAGCTTGTTGGATAAATTACACACTCGACAGGACACAATGTCACCGAAAAGGACCCAGATGTATATGTGCCAAAAGGGATCCATGTCTAAGAGAGTAAGTAATCAAACACCACCCTTTCCTTCTGGGATCTTTATTACAGATCCCAAGAGGATATACATGCTTGCTGTGGCACTGGGTCACCTTCAAGGCCACAGTCTCATCTCAGCAGATAAGGAGGAAGAAATGCTCTTGTTTATGTCACTTTCTCTTCTACCTCCTTTATACCACAAATGCAAGAACAAATCCTGTGATAATCTCCCCAATTCTGAAGGGCCTGTTTGAAGCCCCACCCACCAGCAGCCTTCCCACAGCCTTGTCAGAATGTGGTCTGGCTCCACACTCCCCTCCCTTCGAGCTCAGAGGGATAAGGGCACCATGATAAGGGCTCCTCTCACTTCCCTGATGATTCTGAGTGAGTCCTAGGTGATTTCTGGCAGACACTTCTTCCTGAGAAAGACTGACTTAAATCTGATTTCAAGATCTCTTTCTAGGCATGATCTCTGGGGAGCACTGGGGACGTTCTCTCCCCTGTGAGGGTACCCTGCTGTCCAGGACCCTATCTAGCTGTCTTCCTTGCTGAATCAGTGTGGATCATTCAGATTGATGGGCTGCTTTTTAAAGACATTTGAAAGCTGAAGAAAATATAGTTTTGCAGACTCAGTCACTTGAGTTTCCAAAAAACTGAAGAAGTATAACTGACACAAACTGGAGCAGAAGAAAGGTGAAGGAAGGGAAGCTGCCCTTCTCCAGCTGCTGACTCAGGTAAAACCACAGGGAAGCCTGTAACTGATCCTCTCCTGTGAGGTGCGTGCAGGGCCTACTGAATGGAGCTGGCAGTTTTCACTGGCCATTATCTTCCCCCCAGCTATCCTATCTCTGCACTGTCATTCACTCTGTCACCCAGACCAGGACTCTCAGGGTCACCTGCCATTGTTGCTCTTCCCTCAATCATCATTTGCAAACACTCAAAGAGAGCAGTTGATTTTCCTTCCAAATAGCTCTGATCTCTCCAACCAAACAGACCTCCCTGACCCAGGCCCCCACCTGCTTTGATGATCCCAACAGCTCCCTATGAGGCGCCAGACTTGGATGTCTCCCCAACCCATCTCCACCAGCAGCCAGAGGGCTCTTGGGAAGATGTAGGTCTAGTGGTATTTCCTTCACTTAAAACAAAGCATCGACAACAGAATAAGAAGTTAGCACTGGTGCCCACCTCTGGCATGTTCCATCACACTGTGTAAGAACCCCTTGTGGTTCTTAGGGTGCACACAGTAGCATGTACCCCTGGATTGCCTTGCAAACCCTCAGATAATCTATTCACCCTTCAAGCTCTAGTTCATTCACCAAGATCCAGTTCAGTTCTAAGGCCTCTCCAAAGTTGTCCTGAATCTTCCAAACTCTCCCCTCTCCCCGCCACCCCAAACAGGGAATCATTTCTTCCTCTCAGTTCCCACTACATGCTGGACAGACTTCTGTGAGAGACTCACCAAATGCTAAATAAGTGTTAATTGGTTAGGAGTCTGCCTGTCCCTGCTAGACCACAAGCTCCACCAAGGCAGGGCTGCCTCTCCCCACACCGCCCCACCTTTGCCCCTTACCTCAGCACACCCCCAGCCACACATGCTCATGTGTGCGGATCTGGGGTTCTGAATTTTGAGCTACATCAATGTGTGTAATACTTTCTGATGTTACTAATTCAGATTCCAGACTAGGGAAGCTAACAGGGACACACATGGAAGAAACTCGAAATACTTTTTTTCCCATGTATACTTTAAATGATTTTTTTTTTCTCAGCAGCCCTACTTCTATTTTAAAAAATGGTTTAAAGAGCCAAGCTGAATCATCTGCATGGCTCCCATACAGACTTGGTAAACTCCCCACAGATTTCCTTCTCAGAAAGAATACAATAAAATTCTGTGATCCCGTGATCCCTGAGGACACTTGTGACAGTTCAGTGGGACACAGTTCTAGCTGCCACTAATTGCTTCAACTAATTCTTAGGAGTTCTTTCCTGCAGCCTGTAATAACAGCTAACCCTTAGCAAGTGTTTCTTCCTCGGTGTGTGCTAAATGCTCAACCTACAACATCTTACTTCATCCTCACAACTGCCCTACTAGGGAGGGGCTCTTATGATTCCCATTTTACAGATGAGAAAACTGGTCATGGACAGAGTGAGTAGCCAGTAGGGCTAAGAACCCAGATCTATGATTGCAGAGCCAAACAGGCTCTTAACCACTACAATCTGCTGTCCTCCCAAGAGGTCAAATTAAATACACAAGGGAGCAGATGCAGCACCCCTCCCCCCAGTGACCTTCTGAGAGGGCAAGCTCACTGCCCAGCTGCTCCAGCACCCTGAAGTGGTCGGAAGAGAGAGTCAAGGCAGAGAAGCACAGGGGATGCAGAGAGCATCACTGTCACCGGTTGCATACAGTGCTTTCTCAGCAAAGACCTAGCACCCAGCACTAACTCTCCTTTCAGGGGCCGGCAGTGGTCACTGAAGAGGTTTCCATCCTTCAGTCTCTCTTCTCCTCTTCTTTGCCTCCTCTGGAAATAACTGTAAATCATAGATCCAATTGTGTCACCCCAGTTTCTCCCCAGTGTCCTGGGCATAAAGATCCAAATTATTTATGTGGCATTCCTTTGTCAACCTACTCTGCCTCACCTGGTACTTTGTTGACTTTCATACCACTATATTGAACAAGCTGAGTTTTCTGGAATAAAGTATGAGTCTACTTTCTCTCTTTAAAGGAGGATGCCATGCCCCTTCATTTTCAGCTAAGTTTTCTGATCCTTCTAGATACAGCTCCAGATTGCTTCAGCCAAGCCTTCCCAGGACCTTTCTCCAATCCAAGTTGAGTAGCAGCTTCCTTCATTGGACTCCCACAGCCCTCTGTTCCTCCTGCTACTAGCTTTTGTAGACCACTTTTCAAATATGTTTACAGGTCAGCATTCCTTAACCAGAATCCTGAAATAAAAATAGCTAACATTTACTGAACTTTTATTATGTGGCAGAAATGGTTCTATGAGTTTTACATGTATTAGTTTTTTTAAATCTTCTTAACAACTCTCAACCACTGTTTTATAGATGAGGACACTGAGGCACAGACAAGTTAAACAATGAGCCCAAGGTCACACAGCTCTAGAAAGTTGCAGAGCCAAAATTTGAACTCAGGTAAGTGTGGCTCCAAAGCCCACTCTTAACCACAATGCTATATGGTACACTTCCCTGTTCAGGTAGGACGCTGCTGTTAGCATGTGATGAGTGAATGAATGAAAGAATGAATGAATGAAAGCTACCTCCAGACTGTCTAGATCTACCCCACAATTGACACAGCAGTGCCTTAAGGAGTCCTGCAGCAGATCAGACTGTTTACAAACAAGGATGCTTTTGGCTTTACAATTACATATTCTGCTCTTCCTTATCTCATGCAAAACCAAGCCAAGAAGGAAATGCACACAATCCAGAGTGACTACCCTCTTCACCACTGTTCTCAAAACCAAGCAAAGTCAAGCAATTTCCTCCTGTGATTTGAACAAAACAGAGCAAAGTCTATTCTGTCACAGAGGTGGCTGTCATCTCTTCCACCAACAAATGGGCATCAAACGGAGGTAGTAGGGGGTGGGAAGGAACTGGGGCGTCGGAGTCCCAATATCCCTATCTACCTACTAGAAGGTGGGACCAAGTGCTTTGGGAATGTGCGGGTCCAAGTGAAACCCTGACTTACAGCAGTAAGCTCCTTCCTTGGAAAAGACCGGCCAAACGCAGCACTGGCAAGCAGGCAGCTCTGATCCGCACCTGAACACCGCCCGGGATGCGAAAATTCCCCAGCAGCGATGGTGCCCGTGCCAACGGGTGAGGGATCCAGGAGGAAGCCCTGGCTGGCTTTCCCTGGGGACTCGTTCTAACTTTCAAGTCACTCTCGGGATCAGGAGGGAAGCAAGGAGCGGCAGACGGGGTCTCTAGTGAAAATACCGGCTGACTTTAAACGCCGGTGTCTTCACTCACAGGCCGGATGACTCCGGACAAGGCTGGCAGTGCCCACCACCCAAAGGCTCCCATCGGCCGCCCGCACCCGGCGCGCAGCAACCCCCGCCCCCGCCACCCGGGAAGGGCAGACCCCAGCAGAGGAGCGGGCACTCGCTGTTGCCATTTCTGTCACACCCGGATGGCTTCGGGCTGTCATCTCGGTCCCACCCCACGGCCACTGAGGCCCGATTCGCCAACTCGTACCTCCCGCCCGCTCCGCTCCAGCACCCCCGCCCTCACCTTCCCCCGGTGCTCAACGCTGCTCGCCCATAGTCCGTAGCCCGGAGCCGGGGCTGCTCGGCTCTCCGTCCCGGGAGGCCGGGGCCGGGCCGGGGGCGTGGGAGCCGATCACCGATGCCTCCCAGCGCAGCCGCCTGAGCCGCCTGAGCCGCCGCCGCCGCCTCCCTCCATGGCTGCGGCGCCGCCACCTGACAACGGAAGTGACGCACCACCCCCTCCTCTCGGCCGGAGACTCAGCCCCGCCCTTCATTCCGACTCCGCCCCTCGCCCGTGGTCGCCGCTCCGCGGTGGGAAAGGTTGGGCGCCATCTTGACAGTGGGCGGAAGCCTTCAGGCAAGAAGCCAGAATCCGATCGAGGATTGGTTCAAGGTGGGAACTGGGCCGAAGCCTGTAAAACGATTGGAGGCTAAGACCCTGAGGGGGCGGTACTTACCGCTTATCTATTTCTGCGGTGAGGCTGGGACAGAGACACCACCCCCGCCCAAACTCACACCGCCTCGCGTGCCCTGCACTGGCTCTGCCAGGTTTGGAGGAAGCTTTGGGAGCTGGAGGGTCGGCCAGTTGTAATGTATTTATCAGAAAACTGGCTCTTCTTTGATCCCCATTTCTCGGTTTCTGGACTTCTATACGGAGAGCGCTACAATTAGGCTCATTAAGTGACAGGAATTCCTATCGAACCTTCATAATTCATTTTTCTCTGGGCCCCGGGCCTTTGTAGAAATCCCGCTTCAAACTGATGATAACTGGAGTCTTGACCAGGGAGATTTACAGGGAAGAGTTTCTATTAACGATTCAGCCTTCTAACCTCCTGCTGCAGTTTCGGTCCCTTTCTCCTCCTCCTCCTCCGCCAGCAACCACGCCCTCCATGAATCAGCTTCTTGCACCAGCGGATGAGCCCTTTAAAGGGATTGCATCAGGTTGGTGACTCACTGGGGCCCTCTGAGAGCCTGGCTTCCCTCCTCTGGCATGCAGAGCAGCTAGAAGGGCTCAGTGGCAGCAGCACCAGTGACCAGGGCCTCACTCCTTTGTCTCAGAGGGGTGAGCATGTGTGCTGGCTGCATGTGGCTGTAATGCCAGGTGTCTTTCCATCTGCCTCTGGGTCACTCTACTCATGTGTGGGCACACATGTCCAAGCCTCTGTGCACCGCTGGGTTTTCCTGGGGCCTGTGGCCAGGCACTACATTTATGCACATTTGTCATCTGCACAGAGGCAGAGCCAGGACATGAGTTGGTGAGTGAGTCTGGCTGCCTCCTCCAGTGTCCCTTTCTTTGTCTCTGGGAATACCTGGTGCCTGCTGAATTGATAGGACTGAAGAACAGCAGTAATAAGAACAACTCCTCTTGTTGTGTCACACACAGGATGTAGCACTTTAGCAACATTAACCTAAGCAGTCTGTTTATAGGTGAAGAAGCTAGAGCTCTGAGAGGGAAAATAACTTGTCCAAAGACGCACAGCTAATAATGCCTTGCTTTGAGTGAAGTCTGGCAGATTGCAAAAAGGCTGAATTTGAATCTTCACCCTTAAAGCGGGGTGAATATGTGCAATTTCCTTAACCTACCCTATTTATCAGAATAGGGCCAGCCCTTGGTAGGATCACTGAGTATGGAAATAGCTCATGAAACCTCTTCTCTGTGACAAAGCTGTGATAAAGTGGATGACCAAAATCAGGCATAAAGAAGGCAGGCTCTGGCCCCCCAAACTCCTCTCTCTGACAAAGGGAAAAGCCTAGGGATTCCGGAAGCCCTGACTCTGACAGGAATGAGTTTTGGGTTTTCCAGAGCTCTAATTATCAGCTAGATGAGTCACTTGAAGCTGACACCACCATCCCCACCCCCAGGAGACTCACAGCTGATTCAAAAGAAAGGATTTTATATCAACTCTTTTTTTTTTTTTAATTTATACATACAAGCTGGGGTACAGGCCAGAGGCGTGGGGCGGCGAGAGGGTTCACCAGAGACAGAGCGGGGAGCAGAACAGGCAGATCAGAAGTACACTGCTGAGGGGAGCAGCGGGTGAGGCAGGAGAGGTCTGCCGCACCATGTGGGATTCTCCCCGGCCTGGCGTCGAACTCGTGTCGCCACTGCCAACAGCTCCACAGCGCAGCGCTCAACCACTGTGTCACCTGTCACCGGGGAGGCCCAAAAGAAAGGATTTTAACAAAGGAGAGGAGGAGGAAGAGAAAGAGGGTAGAAGAGGTAATGTATAGACATGAAAGGTGCCAGTCAGAGTGTTACAGGGCAGGGAGAGGGGAACCCCCAAAACCCCCAGACCTGCCCTGTTCTAAATAGTTTCTGCCATCTGCCGCATCAATACAAAACATATAGGATGTTTTGTGGAAAGAAACTTTAATACAATTAGAAAAGACAGAGAAGACAAAGAATATAGTATCTAAGTCAAGCACCCAATGTTATCCAACCCCTTGTGGGTAAAAGTCCACCCAAATAAGATTGGTCCAAAGCAAGGCCCAAAAGCCTGCCACCAGTATGAAACAAGTTTTGGCAGGGACCCATACAAAAGGGTCAGAAACAGCCAGACAATTCTGAGAAGAACTAAAACACCCCTCAGCAGGGACCCATACAAAAGGGTCAGAAACAGCCAGACAATTCTGGGAGTTAAAGAGCAAAATCAAAATCCAGATGAACGTTGTCATAGTTAATCTCCCCATGGGTCTCTCACCCATGTCTGTTTCAATCAGTCCAGGCCAGTGCAGCTTCTCTACTAGTCTCTCTGCTTTATGTGCCTCTTCTGGCTTTCTATCCTTCCTTCTCCTCCTGTCTTCTGTGTTCTGTTCTGTGTCTCCTTTGTGTGTGTCCTGTCTCTCTTCCCCAGCTTCTTATATCTTGCTCAGTTCCACCCTACCTTGGGTGGGACAGGGAACCTGGGACACACCCTTTTTCCTGGGGACCACCCTGTTAGAAGAGGAAATAAACTCTCACCAGGACACCAATAGGAGGAGACACCTCTCTCTCTCTCTCTTTCTCTCTCTCTCTCTCTCTCTCTCTCTCTCACACACACACACACACACACACACACGCACACGCACACACACACACACACACACACACACACACACACGGTGGCAAATTCTCCTGCTGGCTCTCTAATTCTGGGCATACGGCAGACAACGCTGCCATAACAAAGTGACGCCTGTCACAACAGGATGAGATGGTTGCTTGACAAGGTACAGGCAGATCTGCCTCTCACAGAAGGAGAGGACACCTTTAACCTGGAGGAGCTCCCTCAGGCTTCTGAAAATCAGCAAACCTTACTTACTGGCTGACTTCTGGCTTCTCTTTGGGTCTAAACCCCAAGGCCTGGATATGGTGAGTTTTGAGTGCCAGGCCCATGTTGTGAGGGGCTGAGCACCACCACTGAAGTGAGCAGAGGCGCTGCTTGTCTTTATCATTAGGGAGATGTCATGCATGCTGGGAAGCAGATTAGTGTGTGTGGTAGTTAAGATCTTGGAGTTTGAGTCATACACCTCAATTCAAATCCCCACTCTGCCAGTCACTGCCACCAAATCACACAGCCTCTCTGGGCATATTTGCTCATCTGAAAAGGGGGGCTATTCACATATACCTCAAGGGTTGTGATGACGACATGAGAGGATTCTTTCATTCCACAGAGATTTATGGAGTGCCCGCTATGGGCAGAGTACTGAGCTAGATGCTGGACGTCCAATGGGTCTAAACAGATCATAACTCTGCCCTCTGGGAGCACCCAGAGGCCCTGGCACAGGGCCTGGCATGCAGTGAGATTCATCAAGCAGTAGCTCTTTACCATGACCATCTTGGCAGCCTGCCATTCATTTAATCATGAACCTGGGGAGAGTCCTTCCCCTTCTGCCTGAGGAAAATGGATCCAGTTTCCTCACTTGTAAACTGACAGAGTTGGATGGGTCAATTCTCAACTGCCTCCCCTCCAAAGCCTCTTGTAGTATTTCCTCTCCTATCAAACCTTCCATTAACTAAGAGATTGTGCCCCATATATCTGCACTGAGTCATTTTTTCCTTTTTTTTTTTAAAGTACAATTTCCATTTTATTTCTCCCCAGACTTGTTCTTCAGTCTTTAAGGACTTAGCTTCTTTACATGGGCTTTGGAGGAGGTCGTGGGGCAGCACCCGCAGGTCTAAATCGGGGTGGGGGTGTTCTATCCTTCTGGGCTTCACGAGATCGATTCCTGACCACCTTGCTGTGTATGGCACAGCTCACGCAATAATGTAGTTTCACATACAGCTTGGGGAGCACATAGGCGTCGAACACGCTTGCTTCCGATATGTCCCTGACGGCTGCAGCCTCCACTACGTTTCGAATGACAAACTTCTTAATGGCCTTGTCCTTGGGCACGCAGCGGGCGCAGTTGGTGCAGCGAATAGGCTGCACGTGGCCGCGGCCCTTTTTGGCACGACCATTATTCCTTCATTTCTTGGTCATCTTGGAAGTAAGAACCCGAGAGACCATTTATTCCTTTTGATTAATTATAGCTCAAATTATAGCCATGAGAGCTCGTGGTCAGGAGGAGCAAGTCAGTGCTACCACCAGGCTGTTGGTCTAATTCTCGCCCAAAGCAGAAGCCAAGCCAGCTCGGTCACCCTCCACATACTGTGTGCTGTTTCTCAGGGTCCTTCTGAAAGACCTTAAGGGACCCCTACTGCCGTCAGGGACCCTTCAACCAAGGATGCCAAAGTGGAACCCACTGAACTGGATGTTCTCCTTCGAGTCCCTCAGCCCTCTCAGAGCTGGGATAGCCTCCATCTCCAGTGAGTGACCCTTGCCCTTACTTCTCTAGGAATGGGACAGGGGGGAGGGGACATGCTGTGCCACCTGAGCCTCAGAATCCTGGGTGCTCGGTCATCATCTGGGACCCCTCACGGGTATGTGTGCAGGCTTGAACCAAAGCCCTGATAATGATTTCTATTAAACCCAAACTCTGATGGAGGGCACCATTTTAAAAAATATTTTTCATCTTTTTCTTGGTGTCCCTGGGCCCTTCCCTTATGCAGATGTAGAGAGTTAGGTAACTGCATTTGTTACTTTAGGAAACAAATGATTCAACAGAATGCAGGGTTCATTTTTAGATTCTGAATTCCGAAAACTTAGCCTTCAGGGATGAGTGGAAAGAATTTCTGTGCAGAAACAGATTTAGAAAACTGTGTCACAAGGGGAATCTGGGAGCTGAGACTGGTCTTATTACAGGACAGGGAGAGGGGCACCCCAGAACCCTCAAACCTGCCTACTCTAAACAGGTTCTGTCATCCACCACATCAAGACAATACATGTAGACCTTTAATGGAAAAGCATTTTAATACAATTAGTGTGCAATACAGAAAAGATAAAGAATATAGTTTCCAAATCAAGCACCCAAAGTTACCCATCCCCTCATGGCTAAAAGTCCACCCAAATGGGACTGGCCCAAAGCAAGGCCTAAAAACCTGCCACAAGTCTAAAGCACCTTCTGGCGGGGACCCATAGAAAAGGATCAGAAGCAGTCAGACAAGTCTGGGAGGAAAAGAGCAAAATCAAAATCAAGATAAAAGCTGCCAGAGGGATCAAAACAGAGGGAAGAGCGGGGATGGTGATGGTGGACCATGGTGATGGAGCACAGGTGAATTGGTGGTGGGAATTATACAAGGACTATACCTGAGAGGAGAAAGCATACGTTGTACAAAAAGGAAGAATGGTGCAAAATATATATACAATTTAAAAAAATATAAAAGCTGCCATTGTGAACCTCCCCATGGCTCTGTCACCCACATCTGTTTCAACCAGTCCAGGACCAAGAAGCCAGTGCAGCTTCCTCACACGTCTGTGCTCCACATGCCTCCTCCAGGCCTCCTCCTTGATCTCCATCCTGCCTCCTTCCTTCTCCAGTCTCCTCGCCAGCTTCTTCTCCTCCCTGCTCAGCTCCACCCTCCCTTGGGTGGGGCAGGGAACCTGGAACCTCCCCTTTTTCTGGGGACCACCATGTTATAGTCTGAGGGTATCAGCTGGCCCTGGACACTGGGAAGCATGAAGGGGTATGCTCCCTTTCCTGCTGGAACACCAGGCCTGCCAAAACCCTCTGAAGAAGTAGCTGTGTGCTGCATTTGGGCAAACAGGGCCTAACTAATCTAAGACCTTAGGAATTCCCTGGGCCTGACGTGGCCTAGGGAAAGTAGAACAAAACTGAAGGGGTTGTTAGAGGTCAGGGAGGAGCAACTCAGCATCAACATGAGAAGGATGATGACCAAAGACCAGGGCAAAACAAAGACATCCGGCAGGTGCCAGTATGACCACCAGATGAGACTACCTTTCCCAGGCTTTGACACCTCAAAAGGAAGTGCCCTAGATTTCAACCAGTTCCAAGCAAGGCAAGTGGGATGAATCTTTAAATCAACTGCAGTTAAGTTTTTGCCACTCTGGCTGAGTGGGATGAAAAAGGAATTCAATTGAGTTAGGGAAAACTGAAATTCTATTTCACACCAGAACTGGGAACCGCTTATACCCCTTACTACAAGGTCTTCTATCATTTGTAACTCTCCCATTTCTCCAGCCTGGTTCATCTCTTTCCTCTGCATCAACGGTCACAATGGTCAGTGGGCCCTCACTTAATGTCAGTAAGTCCTTGGAAACTGTGACTTTGAGATGACATATAATGAAAGGAGTTCCTTGAAAAACACCGTTGTAACTTCTGCTGGGATTATTTTTTCTCATCAACATTACAACGAAATGATGTTGAATAAGTGATGTTCTGTGAGGACCGGCTGTACTTGTGATTGCCCCAACCCTACAGGCTTTCCTACCTCAGGACCTTTGCACTGCACTTTCCTCCCTTGGCTCTTTAAACAGCAGGTTCCTTCTATATAAATTTTACTTCTTCAGATCACTTTACAAAACTAAACCAAGTCTACATTCTCCCTCTACATACAAGTGACATTGGTAAATATATTTACTATTTCTGTTTATTGTCAGCCTCCCCCTCTAGAATGTTAGCTCCATGAAGGCAGGGCCCCTGTCCATCGCTATGCTCCCTTAGTAACTAGCGCTGTGACTGAAGTTACTTTGTGGAGTGAATGCCAGGTGCAGTTAGAGAATTCCTGGCTTGCCACAGGCTGGTGGGCACTGAGGTCCTTTGGCCCCTACCTGTGCCCAACAGCATTTCCAGCAATCCAGGACCAGATGCCAAAAGATTCATATCCTTGGGACTTGAAGACTTAGCTGTGCTCCACCAAGGAGGGATTCAATATGTCTCACTGGGGCCTGGTTCCCCTCCTTTTTATCTATCCAGTTCCTTGCCTAAGAATGACAGAGGGCCCAGTGGGGTCTGGTGCACCAAGCTTAAGGAATTCATCCTGAGCTCCTCTAGTCAGC
Organism: Scalopus aquaticus; assembly: GCA_004024925.1. Lineage (NCBI taxonomy): Eukaryota > Metazoa > Chordata > Mammalia > Eulipotyphla > Talpidae > Scalopus > Scalopus aquaticus. The sequence goes on along the minus strand of PVIJ01002197.1, from coordinate 69,184 downwards.
AACCCACACTAGCCCTACCACTTCCCTCCCTGTCCTAGGGACTTTCCCTTGCTCTGCTAAGAATGTAGACGGCCCTGGGATACCATTTCAAAGACTCAGAGCTAAAACTTCAGATTTCTGAGGCCAAGCTCCCAGTCCAAGCCCTCTTCAGGTTTGGAAACATGCAGACATGTGGGACATGTCTGCAAGGGATGCTGCAGTGGGGACATCTTGCAGCAAGTACATGAACATTTCCACAGTTAAGACCTCCCTCTGCCCTCTGCTTTCTCTTATCAGTAGTCGCCATGTAGTGTCTGTTTCCTTAGCTCTAGCTGTAGGAGGCACCTGAAAACTCAGAGACGTGGTCTTCCCCCTGCTTGCACCCCACTATTCTCACTTGAAGGCAAAAGGGCAGATTCTAAGGGGCTTCTGGGACCTCTAGGCAGTGAAATGAATGTTGCATGCAAAAGAATCATGGTGGGTGGTTGTTAATAGTACAGACTCCTGGGGTCCCGAATTTAGTTCACAGATGGGGAAAAGGGGAACCAGGAAAGTGCCTTTTCTAGACAATTCTGAGAAAGCCACTTTTTACCTGAACAGACTCTCCTGCTACAATGTTCAAACTTTGCTGCATGTCAGTATTACTTGGGAAACAAAAATCTTGATGCCCAGGTCATACCCGTACCACTTAAACTCAAGTAGCCAAGCGTGGGGGGATGGGTGATTCCAATGCGCAGCCAAGTGAGACCCAGCGCCCATGATGCAAGAACCCCTGGGGCCCCACCATACATCCCAGAAAGCATGACACATGGACGCGCGTGTATCCCAGTTAACGTTTTTGAGAAAATGAGCACCACTGCAAAAGCACTGGGGACGCTTAGGAGGTGGCTCAGGTTGAACACATTTAATAATCGTCACTGGGAGAAGGTTGAAAATCGACACATTTTCTAAATCAGTAAATCAGAGATTCAGATGCAGCTGATCCAAGGAGAAAGGGGTGTGGGGGGATTGTCATCTACGCCAAGGTCAGACAGAGAAAGAGGATTCTGGGTCCCAGGGTGAGTCTGGGAGGCAGATGCTACGCAAGGCAGCTATGACAAGTGGTGTCTATCAAACACCGGTTTCCGGGCCAGCTCTGCTCTCTTTCCAGGTTCTGGGCAGGCCGCTGGTTTAGCAGAACTCTGGAGGAACCTGAGTGGGGACTGGGGTTTGCTGGCGGGATAGGCTCACTTATACTTTTTGGAGAGAAATTCTCGCCGGCCCTGGCCCTTGCCGCCAAAGCTGCGCACCCGATGGATGATCTGCAGCTGCTGCTCGATGGTGGAGGTGATGTTCACGTCATCCGGGATGTGGACGTAACGGACATTACGGCCTGTCACAAAGAGGTCGTCCAGCTCCACCTGATGCCCCCAGCGGTCTGTGTAGGTGACTCTGGCCAGGCGGATGTTCATGAAAGCATCCACATTGTCTATGCGTCCGCGGGCCACGCTCTCATCCCGCAGGTCCACAGTGGTGACCTGGCCCTGGAGGCCCTGCAGCAGGATGATCAGGCTGTTCTCCGAGATGGTCCGCTCCTTCACTGAGTGGCTCACGGCCATCCCTCCGCGCCGCCGGCAGCGCACTGCGATAGAAGCACAGATGGAAGCTGCAACAGGGGTGCAGTTGCCAACTCACCCTTTCAGGTTCTAGCACAAAACTGCCCCCACAGATTTTCCCAAGTCTGCCACCTCCCCCATTTTTGTGTCTGTTACCCTCAGGAAGCAGGTACTTTATGTACACATCTCACAGAATCCTCATACTATCTTGCAAAATAAGGATTATTTAGGCTCACTTTATAAATTAAGAAAATATGGTTAGGAAACAGTAAATTAACTTCCCAAGGTCACACAGTTGGTAAGTGTAGTTGTTGGGACTGAAATCATGGCTGCCCAACTCCACCTGTGGTTCTGCACCCTCCCCATACTTCAGAATCACCCAGAGTTTTCACCTGGCCACCACACCCCAGAGGTTCTGACTCATTTGTCCAGGGGTGGGGTGCAGGTACAATATTTTTTAAAAGCTCCCCAGGTAATTCTAATGTATTTTCAAGTTTGAGAACCATTGCTCTAAAGGGTAGTTTACACTCTCGCTTCTCTAAGTCTGGTCTGTAAATGAGCATTTTCAGCATCATCCAGGTAGTTGTTAAAATGCAGAATCTCTGGTCTTTCTCTGATCTCCTGAAGGAATCTACATTTCGACATGATCCCTAGGTGAATCACCCGGTTCTCAGAGGCTAATATGCATTGAAATCACCTGGAGAACTTGTTAAAATAAAGATTACTGGGTTTCATTTCAGTTTCTAACTCATTAAGTCTGAGGTGGGCTCCAAGAGTGTGCATTTCTAAGGTGTTCTCAGTTGATGCTTTGTTGCTAGTCACTGGTCTCTATCAGGCAGCTGCCACATCCAAGTAGAAATTGAGGTAATTTAAAAAAGGGGGAGGTAGCTTATAAAACACAAAGATTTTGAAGGTAGAGAAACATAGGTTGGAATTCTTACTCCAACCACAAACTGTAAACTTAGGACAGTTACTTAATGTCTTTGAACATGTTTCCACATCGATTAAACCATCGATTGAATAAGTCTAACAGACTCTCACTACATTGAATGTACTTTCCGTTGCTTTCAAGATGCCCTGATACTGTATTAATGTAACTCTGCCATATCTACCTCCTATTTTCAGACCCCGAGAGGAAGGTGGTGGAATTTCCTCACTCAGAATCCCAACAAGGCTATGTAAAGTGGCATTAGGTGTGGGAAGCCAGACCACATCACTGAAGGAAGTTGGAAGCCCAGCTCCTGAAGGAGTCTAACGGCTCCACCCCGATGTAGGCATCACCAGGTCTACGGGATCAAGTGAGTGACTGATTGCAAAGAGGCAGGCCTAGGTTCCAGGTTCGGCCTTAGCTTCTTCATGTCTGTTAGTCCATCTGTAAAATGGGAGTGGTGACAACCCTTTACTCACAGAGCAATCACAGCGGGCTTGGGGCGATGAGCTATACTCAGCAATTCTAGAAGACACTTCCCCTGCTCGCCGCCGGGTTGCGGGGTTCCGGGCTCTCCCGCGCTCCGCCCACGCGCTTGCCGACCCACCGTTCCGATTCCTTCCGCTTTCCGGATCCGCTTTGCAGCCGAAGCTGGCTGGCGCTTTAGTCGACTACCGGCCTTGGCCGCAGGGCTAAGAAGTCATAGCAACCCCGGGGCCGCTCTGTCCTCTGGGAGCATAGAAAGCGCGTCAGTGCGCAGGCTCCGAACCGCCGTCGAGGGAGCCGGAACTACAAGCCCCAGAATGCCTTGCGGGACGCCGCTGCTCGCGCTCCCAGTGGCCCTGGGCGGACGTCATTGGAGTCTCTCCTTCATTTGGAGTAATTCATTCATTCATTCATTCATTCATTCTGTATGAGGCCATCTCACATTGCTAGGCCCTTTCCCAGACTTTGGATATAGAGCGGTGACCGAGGAGACAAACTCCTTCATTTGAAGACTCAGATCTGCGGGGAATGAGGGTTTCCTATATGAAAACAAGAAAATTATGATAAAAGTTCTTGAAAGAATTAAAATAGGTCGATGTGATAGTGACTGGATGGCCTTTTATTGGATGGTAAGAGATCCCCTGAGAAGGTGACATTTCAGCTGGGATAAATGGCATGAAGCTTAATCTTGTAAAGACTAGGAGAGGGATATTTCAATTAGAAGGAACAGTTTGCATGAAGGGCAACGTGGAAGTGATCTTGACAATGTGGAGAAACGGAAAGGTCCCTAAGACTGGGGAGAGCGGCGTGAGCAGAGGACGGAGAGGAAAGCAAGAGCCAGGGCATTTAGGACTTTTTACGGTAAGGTAAGGAGTTAGGATTTCTTGGTTAGGAGTGCAGGCTCTGGAGACAGTGCCTGGATTCAAGTCTGCTCCTCGCTAACTATATGACTTTAGACCTTAATTATCCTCCTGTGCCTGGGTTTCCTCACATTTCACTAGAAGTGCAATGATAGACTATCAAAAGGGAGTGTGTTATCAGATTTACATTTTTAAAATGTGTACCATTGGAAAAGCCGCTTATCTTTTGTGAGCACCAATTTGCTCAGTAGACAAAAAAAAAATGTATGTAATGCCTATTTTAGAGACCTGTTGGCAGGTTTGAGTGACCTTCATTACTTGTGAAAGCACCTGGTACTTAAGAGAAGCTCCATAAGACTTAAGTTTTTTTTATCCCTTCCCTCTCTCCTTCACTGATTACCATCTCTCCAGGAGCCTTCCTTTTACACAGGGATCACAGCTGGTCTCTTCTTATCGGAAAAATATTGTCTTTCTCCTCCATGCTAGCTACTCTTGTTCTACCTTCCACAGTGGAACTTCTCAAGAGAGGCCTCTATAGCAGGGTCTAACCAGGTGTAGTCCTTTCCCCAACTTCATTGCTGTGTAAGGCTGGATTTTCTTCATATATTTCAGCTAAAACAACATATCACAAGAGACTGAATGTAGAAACAGTTACAAGAATCTTTTTGTCTTATGACCCAGAGATTTGCAAAGATATAAAACAGTGTCACTCTTTTTGCTTAATTGTTTTTCTCTTGGAAAACATTGCTTTTTAAAAAAATATTTATTTATTTATGCATACAAGAGCTGAGGTGTAGCCAGGTGTGAGAGGATTCACCAGAGACAGAGTGGGGAGCAGAACAGGTGGATTGACTGGAATGCTCTGCTGAGGGGAACAGCGAGGAGACAGGAGAGGTCTGCTCCACCACATGGGTCAGCTCCCTGGCCAGGGATTGAACTCATGCCGCAGTGGATGGTGATAGCTTGACAGTGATGAGACTTTAACCCCTGTACCACCAGGGAAGCCCCTAAAGCAATAGTTCTTTTTATAATAAATTAAAAATTAATAAAATAACAAATTTAATCATCATTATTATTTTAAAATGAATTAAGCTTTTGGGTGTTTTCAGTACTTTTTGAGAGCATAGAAAGGGATTCTGCAATGGAAAAGTTTGAGACCTGCTGCTCTATACTCACTCTCCATAGTCTGGCTTTATGCCCAAGACTTAACTGATTTCTCTGCCAAGGTTACTAATGATCTCCTAGCCCATAAAACCTCTTTCCTCTTAGTCCTGACTTCCATGTTCCTTCTAGGGGCTCAACCGTTTTATCCATCTTTGTCCTGATTCCCCTCCTTCCTGGGGCATTGTGTCATTTGGCTTCACCCATTTCTCTAATGATTTCTTTCAATTTCTCTCTCTTTTACGCTGCTCTCCTGCTCTGTAAACATGCATGCTTTCTTGGGATGCAGTCCAGCTCTCTATTCGGTCACATCTATCTCAGGCCGTCAACTACCGTATGCTGAGTTCCTTGTCTAGGTCTCTAGGCCAGATTGCTCTACAGATCTCCGTTTTCCAACTGTCTGTTGCTTATTCCTACATAGGAAAAGTGTAACTGCAACTTGAAACTCAGTAATTCAGCTAAATTCATTAAGTCCTTCCCAAATCAGTTCCTGCTCTGAAGTTCTTTACTTCTATGATTGCTACTACCACTTTTCAAGTACCCAATTTGGGCCCTTTGAATAAGCTTGACAACTCCTGTCATTTCTTGATTCCCACACATCTGTCACTGTCACTAAAGCCTGCAAATTCTTTGAAATGGTGTCTCCCACCCTTCACTTGTCTTTTTATTCTAACAGCTACCACCTAATTGAGACCTTCTTTCTCTCATTTGATCCCAAAAACCATCTTACTGGCTTTGTGTCGTGTGATCCTTTACTAACAGATTCAAAGTACAGTTATGATCAGATCATTTACTTGCTAAGAAGACTTTCAATTTACTAGCTGAATGAAAATTCCTATGCTGTTGTTTAAAGCTCTCCATGATTTGATTCCGGCCTACCTTCCAGCTAGATCTCCTTTAGGTTCTCTACCCAAACTCTCCAATCAGTGTTTCTTAAAATGTGGTATGGGAACCAGTTGCCTCACATTATGTGGAATGCTTGTTAAACCCTGTGGGTGTAGCTTACGGGGCTCCTTTCTAGCTGGACAGGAGCCCGAGGCTTGATTGCCCTGGGGCAATGGGTATGCATCCCGGGGTATGACAAGGAGTGCCTGAGCAGCCTATAACTGATGTGCTTTGCCCCCAGGGACTGATCAGTGGAAAGCCTTGTTAATAAGATTGGAGCCATGGGTAGGAGTCAGGTGTATATCATTGGACTCACCCTCCCTAAAGCCCAAAATCCAGTGTTCATTTTGACCCACTCTTCTCTGTCAATAAAAGGACCAGGATCTTCCTCTTCGGCAGCATCCTGCATTGGGCAGCCTACTCCAGGACTCCTGTGTATCAGTGTGGTGTTACGGACACAACAAAACTCAACCCCACACCTACGCAATCAGAGGTGGACTGGGAATCTGCATATCTAGCAATATACACTATAACCTGAGGCCCCCCGCCGTACTCCCTAGTCAGACTCAGCCACTTAGCAACCCTAGATGAGCCCTCTGCTCTTGCCCCTGCCTTTACAGTCCTGCACCTCATGTTTATCTTTGGATGTTAAATCTCATATGTTTTTCAAAGCCTGGCACAATTGCTATACCTTTCTGAAGTCTTCACTGATTATACCATTGGATAGCTCCTCTGACCAGTCTTATAGCATATTTCTCATTACATGTTTGCTGTTGCGTGCAGATTCACTATAGTTATTTACATAAATCTTACATCCCCTAGGAGTGTACTGGGTGGTGGGACAGGGAGAAGACCTTAAGAGATCCAAATGCTTTCTACTCCAAGCCACAGTTGCATGAGAAACACTAGTTTTATGAGTGTGGCGAGGAGGGATGGATGGAGATCTGAATGAAGATAGTGGCAGTGGAATGGAAAGAAAGGAGGAATGTTAAAGATCCTGAAAAGAGCTAATAGAAATCTTTGGAGGTTAATCTGGAGTATAGATGAAAGAAAGAGGAATCAATGATTTAAATAGAAATAGTGGCCCACTAATAAGAGGATTGAGGGTAGGGGTGGCGTGATGCCTCTCATATTTTGCTAATTGAGCTTTGAATTCCTTTCCCCAAGTTTGGTAAAATCTAACATTCCATGATTTTTGGCAGAAGATAGGATTCTGTTTTCTGCTATGGATGATTTAAAGGCCAGGAAATGTCTCTGGTCCCTCAGAGCTAAGCAGGGGCTAGTAATCTAAATTCAGGCATTATCGGACTTTAAATCCCCACTCTGTCTCTGGTGAATCCTCTTACTGCCCCACACATCTGGCCTGCACTCCAGTTCACAAGCCAGCAGGGACTGTCTGAGCTCTATCTTGGTGTCTGTCATGTAGTTCACCTAGTACCCTGGTCCCAGGGGTTTTGCTGATCCTGTCCTATGTTGTCTGCCCTTGGTTCCTGATCATTTTCTCAGAACATGGCTCTCGAGTCTCCCTGACAAATCTGTGCTCTGCCTGATGCCCATTCAGAAATTCTTTCTTTATTAAATCAGCCAGAATTAGCTTCAATTTCTTTTTAAAAAATATTTATTCATTTATGCATACAAGAACTGGAGTGCAGGCCAGATGTGTGGGGCAGTAAGAGGATTCACCAGAGACAGAGTGGGGAGCAGAACAGGGTAGACTGAAGCGGGTGAGGCAGGAGAGGTCTGCTGCACCATGTGGGAATCTCCCTGGCCAGGGATTGAACTTGTGCTGCAGTGGCTGCGGCTAGCTTCATAGGCTGAGACTTAACCCGTTGTGCCACCAGGGAGGCCCAAGGTTTCAATTTCTTGTAACCAACAACCCAGACTAGTACAGAACCCCTTGAATTGAGTTCATTTCAGGAGCCTTGAATTCCTCTGTTCTCCCAGAGCAGGTGAAGTCTGCTCTGGCTATGTTTCCAGCTGTCAGAGGATCTTGAGAGTTAGGGTGATTCCCAGGTCACCTGCTCCCACTTACTACTCAGTGCCTAAGTCACCTCTATAGCACCCCACACAAGCTCCCCTAACCACTGCCCAATCAACCCCAGTGGCCAGCAGCTTCCTTCTTTCCCAGGTGATTGACTCCATTACTAGGAAATTTGGGGTAACTTCCACCCATTGCTGCCAAGTCTTTTCTAAGCATTATATTTAATTTTAAAAGTTTCTTCATGTGTTTCAAAAGTTAAATGCTCTAAATAAGTCAAAATGGCTTCGGTGCTAGACACTAATGGGAGGATGTGGAACATTTCAGAGAAAGTGCATCTGCCATCCAGGTGAGGGGGACCAGGAAGATTTGCAAGTCAATCCTTCTGGTTGGAAGTAATAGCCTCTGAAAAGTGATGTAAAGCAACTTCTAGAGGAATGCAAACTAAGCTGGCAGGGCACATAAACAAACTGTCTGGTCTCAGTGGCTGTGAAGTAAGGGATAGGGTGAGGATGAGAAATGGAGTGAGAGTGACAGATGAAGCGAGAGTGAGGAATAGGGAGGTGGGGAGAGCCAGGGATGAAATAAGGATAATCTGGCCGATGACCTGGCCATTTTGACAGACCTTTAAAAATGGCTACACTGGGCCTCCCTGGTGGCGCTGTGGGTTGTCTCAGCCTATGAAGCTATCTGCAGCCACTGCAGCACGAGTTTAATCCCCGGCCAGGGAGCTTCCCACATGGCACAGCAGACCTCTCGTCTCACCCGCTGCTCCCTTCAGCAGTGTACTTCGGTCTGCCTGTTTTGCTCCCCACTCTGTCCTCTCACCCCCCACACCTCTGGCCTACACCCCAGTTATTTTATGTATAAATAAATAGATCTTTAAAGGAAAAAAAAATGGCTACACCAACTTCTGTAACATACAGGGTAATCTTTAGTCAGAAACTGCCGAGGGAGAGAGGGGAGAGGTGGTCACAGGTGTGTGACCTGTGCCACCACGGCCAGAGGGTGAAAGAGTTTAAGAAGAAAAGTGTGTTTAGCAGGCCGGGAGCCCTGAAAAGTCAAGAAGAAGAGGGAGGAGAAAGGCTGTGGAGTCAGCAAAGTGGGGCCTGATCTGTGGAGGTGGAGAAAGGTGTAAGGGAGGGAGGGACTGTGAGAAGGAAACCTGGCAGGCTGGAGAGGAGCCTAGCAGCGGCCAGAGGGGAATGAGGATGAGAGAAGCTGCCTCAGAAGTGTGGGGGGCACACAGCTAGGAGGAGAGCCTTCCTCATTAGGGTAAACACCTGCTGTGAAGGAAGAGGGGTGGGGGCAACTGAGGAAAAGGGGCACAGATGCAAGATGTGTTAGGCAGAGAGGAGAGCCAGGGAGAGTTAACAAACCAAGCATTCTCTTCTCCATAGTAACCGAAGCTGAGGTCTTCAGGATACCCAGACACCTGAGTCAAATGCCCTTGGCTGACGCCATGATTTCCCCGTGGCAACCAAGGTTTCCCCGTGATTTCCCCGTGGCCCCAAGGTTTCATGAGGTCTTTGGAGTTTTATAGAAAGGAGGAGTCAAGGCACAGGCGCCCCCCTGGGGTTTAGGAGTCCGGCTTCTGTCCCCTGCTCCCCTGGGGCTGTGCTGCATGTGTGTCCTCACAAGGTGAGTGCCGTTGCAGCTTCACATAGTTTGGGGAATTAACAGAGAATTTAATGCTATTTCATCAGTAGAGGCCCCACTGGTGGGGAACAGGAGGGCCTCAGAGACTATGTGTGTGGGGGGTGTTAACCAGATTATCCCAAATGATTTCCAGTGGCCCTTGGAATGTATGTTGATATTCCCATTGGAAAAGGGGTGAGTGATGATCTGAGAATTTAATCAAGTCATGAGGCTGAGTGGGGACGGGGCAGCTGTGAAGGGACTGCCCTCTCCTCACCCCTCGTATGCGCTCCCTTTAATATCCTCTGTCAGGTATTTGGCAACTGAGAAGGAGTTGTCTGGGGCATAGTTTAGAGGAGGTAAGGGGAAGGAAAAGGTGGTATCAGTTCTCAGATTTAATTTGGATGTTTATCATTAGCTATTGGGGTAAATACATCTATTTTCTAAAACTTCCATCTTTCTTTCTGTAGTTTCTTGTGACTCCAGTTGGTCTCTTCATCAACCAGAAACTGGTTCTCTCGCTTTTCTTAGAGATGAGGGAATTGAGACTTGGTGAGGATAACTGCCCAAGACGACAGGGTGAATTTGGGGTAGGGTGGGACCAGATCCTGGCCTCCCAAGTTGCGCCTCCCCCGAAGCTGGGCATTGTTGTGTGACACGCTTGTACCCAAAGCCTGGCTTTAAATGTCTGCTGCTGATGCGGTTTATGCTGGTCGGTGTTCTAGCCTCCTTCCGACTCGTTCGTTGCTTTCTTTGCCAGCTCCGAACCTCCATGCAAATAAACTTGTTTTTCTCAATATTTGTACAAGTCTAGAGACATGAAACTCAAAGATTGCCTCATCACAAGGCTGCTTCACCAGAGATCTGTATCTTGTTTATTTACGGAGAGGACAGATAGGTTTGGAATCATCAGAGTTGCCTGGGCTAGGTGGAGGGAGGAGCCTGCTTCTTGGCAGCCTGTGGCCCACCTCCAAGGCCCTGGGACATGCTGGAGCAGACAGTTTTGGGGTTCAGGTTTGTGGTTCTGTGGTGGGATCCAGACTCAGAACAGGACAGAACCTTCCCCTTCGTCTGTCACCTAATTGGGCCACCCTTGTGAGTGGCCAGATTGCTAGAAAGAGATGAAAACAGGCATGTTGTAAGCCTGAAACAGGCAACGGCCAGGTGTTTCTCCTCTACCCTCTGCCATTCTGGATATTCCTCCCATAGGATTCAATGAACCTTGACCTCAGGAAGTTGGCTGGCCTGTTACTCAGTTCCCAGGTGAGCGTGTGTTAGACGGTGGACACTCTTTCCTGAAACAATTAGGGTGGCCCTGGTCTGAGACAGTCTACATGAATTTCAATTAGACTTGGTATCTTGCTTAATGGCACATCTTGGTGCTTCCCCTGTCTCCAACTCAAGGCCACTGATGGTGAAGCCACAGAGGCAGGTGTCACGCACACCATGCTGGATGTCTGTAGAAGGCAAGTATGCTAAGAGGCAGGGGAAGGAGACCCTATCATGCTGAAAAGCAAAGTGTCTCTTTGGGACATGTCTCCGTCTGGGCTAGGCCACCAGCACACTTGGATAGAGATGCGCAGAGACCCCCAGACCCACCCACGTGCTGCGCGCTCCTCACCACGCCTTGCTTGCTCTGCCTCCGGGGTGACGGTTTCCAGCGTGCCAGGGAGAGGCGGGCTGTCCACACTGCTCCCTGACTGTTTGAGGTCCTCGCCCTTTCCACTTATATCAAACTCACAAGGCTGAACACACCCCAGAAACCTTTGAGGTTTTGTGACATCCACAGGCACCTGTGAGGTGGTGGTCCCCTCAGTAAAGCTGTAAGTAAAAGTGATAGCTGCAGCACCCCCTTACCAACTTGGGGGCTTGAACCTGCTCCTGGGATGCTTGGCATGGTTGTCATAAGACCAGAAAGAAAGTGGGAAAGGTCCCATTTAAAAGGCAGAATATATTTTGCTGAAAATACATGTACGTTGTAACTCCCAGAGCGTGCGCACAGTTCTTACAACATAAACAGGAATGAAGGGCCAGCTTCACTCAGTCCCACGCCAGCAGCATCCTTTCAGAGCCTGGGGCGTTCCCTGGGGGTGCTTGTCAAGCGGGCTTTCCCTTAGGGAGGGAGGTCCGTCTGGTAGGGGCAGCTACAAATCGTCCATCATGGCAAGCAAATCATCCCCCTTGCTGGTGCTCTGCTTCGGCTGGTCTGTGATCTCAAACTCCCCCATGATCCGAGCCAGCTCTTTGTTCCTCTGCTGGTCCTGTTGGAGGAATGAGAGGGACAGGGAATGAGGCAGGGTGGGCAAGCCTGCCCTCCGTGCTACAGCCACCTGGTGTTCATCCCACCACTGTGAGGCGCTGCAGCCCCTCGTCTGTTAGTTGCAACAGGCACTGTAGTTGCAGACAGATTAGAGAGAAGGGTGGGGGTACACTGTGATGTTCAAGGCTACAAGATGAGGAGGGGAATGGGATTTGACTCGTTTAACTCCCTGCACACACCTGGGTGGCCTGTATGTTGATAACTTCATAGGATAACTCTTCTGGCCTGGTTAGCGCGGCTTGTCTGCGTGAGATGGCAGAGAAAAGGGTCAAAGGTTAGGGTTTCTCCCTGCCAGCCTGGCAAACTGGTACTTACTAACAGTTTGGCAAACTGTCTTTTCACATCTCACCTTCTGCCATTTACTTCTCTTTAACTTCCCCCATCCCCATCCAATGCACTCGACACTCCAGAAAGTCAAGTTCTTTTATGTCTCTATACCTTTGCACCTACTCAACCCTGCCAAGAATGTTTTCCCCCTCCTCGGCTTGGCAACCTCCAAGACCCAGATTGGATGCCAGCTTCTTGGATCAGTCAGCCACGTTTGCTCTACTAGAGCACTGATGACGTGGCACTGAAATAACTTAGGTACAGATTCATCCTTCCACCCCACGGGGCGCTCCTGATAGGCTCCAGAACTTTTGCTCCGGTTCTGTGGCCTCAGAACCCACCATAGCACCTGCCACACAGAAGTGCACAGTAGGGGCAATTCAATGGCTTGGGAAATAGAGGCTATCCCCACCATGAGTGTTTGATTGTGAGGAGGATCTCATGAGCTAATGAATCAAAGGACTCTGTGGGCTGCAGAGCACTGTAGGAATCTGGGTGCACTGCTACCACTATGGGTTTTAGGGGAGACTATTAATCTCAAAGACATCACACTCTAAGCACCCTTCGGTTTCTGAGCAGACTATCCTTAATATGACTATCTTCACTACCAATACTTCTTGTTCCACTGTTCACTACCAAAACTTCTTGTTCCACTGTTTTGAATGAATCCAGAAGGTTCAGGCTTTTTAATACTGGGGGAATTCTTTAACTAGGTTATCGAGCCTGATGGTATTTCATTTTTGATCTTCACATCTGTATGTTTAAATGTCACTGGTTTATAACTGTCATTGTTTGGTTCTTGTCACGCTTGCAATTTTCACATATGCCTTTAAAGAAACAGGTTTAAAACGTACTCCTCCTCTTCATCAGTGGTAAAGAGATTCAAGCGGAATCCTGGCTCTGGGCCACTGGGTTTCTTAATCTCCATCCCTCCCATCAGCCTGGCCAAGAAATTCAGCTCTTCTTTAGCAAGAGGGTTTGGAGCAATGCTTTCCTGCAGAAACAATTTCATGATTTTTAGCCACATGAAGGCGATCACATTTCCTGCTGAGACCCCAGAGGCCCAGGGTGGTATTATAAAACACGGCCAAACAATAACTGCTGAAATGATTTCTGGAAAGAACTGGGTCCAAATAAAGCATAGAAAACAGGCGTAAGAAAAAGAGAAATAATTGACATCAGAAGTAGAGGGATTCTAGTCAGGCAGTAAACCAGTGATTTTCACACTTTCAAGATGAGTGGAAGGCCCTGGGGATCTTCCTTCTCCTCAAGTGACCTTCCTATTTGAAGGAGAAGAACATTTGCTTCCTCTTTAGTCAACCTAGTTCCCTCAGCATTTACACAAGGCCTCAGCCAAGGCTCCAGCTCCAAGGGATGCCTGCTGTTGGAGCTACCATACTGCCCTCCGGTGGTGAAGGTGAGGAACACACCCCCAAATTCATTTCCTCCTCCAACTGTCTCTCCTCACTTCAGCCTTGACCCCCTCTCCCCCAACACCCAGCTCTCTAACCTGCCTTTCCCAGCTCTTGCCTAGCTCTGCCACTGTACATGGAAGATACAGTTCGCATCTCTTCTCTTGCTTGAAACAACCCCCTCTGCTTGTGCCTGAAGGACCAAATCCAGATTGGTGGAGCCCCTTCCAAATACACCAGTGTCCTTGTCCAGTGGAACCTCTGGCTGCTGGCTTATGCCATGATCCAGCCACACGGGAGAGATGCTGCCTCCTGACTTCCCCCAAACTGTATGCTCTTTTGCCCTCTGTGCATTCGCTCATACTGTCACCCTGTCTGCAGGTCCATCTCTTCCTGTCTGCTATTCAGTATCTCACCGATTACTTGAGAGCCCCATTATAGCATTGAAGGCCTTTGTGATCCCCCGTTCCCTGTCTCCCTGTCAATCCGCTGGACTGAGCAAATGTTCTTCCAGAGCAAGTCTTTGTTCAGGATACCCAGCAAGCTCTTCCTCTACCTCCCTGGAGTCACTGGTCTCCACGGCTCTCTCCCCTAGGGGACTGTGGGCCCCTTCAGGATGGAACCACAGCTAAGTCAGATTTGTGTCCCTTTGCACCCAGCCCATAGAAGTAGCTCAATTAATGTCTGCTGAATATTCTGTGACACGTCCTATAGCTGACTGGCAGCCAGTTTGGTGAAGGATTGTGAACGTGGAAATCAGAGAATCGAATACTCCATTTGAACTTAGCTACCACCTCATTCTCTAGGAAGCATTAAAAATGTTATACTTACTTATTTTTTGAAGAGGGCTATTTTAATGATCAGGACACACACAAGCACGGGACTCGGCAACAGCGGACCTCATGGCATTGGCACAATGCTGTTTTCACATGTCCTAGTGTGTGGTTCCCACTTAATTATGGTGGTTGAGCCAAGCCTAAAATTATCTAATTAGTCAGATCACTGGAAGTCTCCATGAGAAACTACAATTAAAAACCTGCAAGGCTGAATCGAGTAGATTGCAAACAATGAGGGAAATACTGGCTAGCTTTGAAACCTAGGAGTTCCCATCCTTCTCCCTATCCTGACTTTTACATGGAGAAATAAGCTTTGAGGATGAAGAAGGGAGGCAGAAGCTCACCTGTGCTCGTGAAACTAAGTTCTTTGATGCTCCAGACATATGGGTTTCTACAGGTCGATTCACACTGTACCTGGTGTCAACAGAAATTGGTGAAAATGCAGTCCAAGCTTTTACACCGACTTCCTTTTAACCTGTAAACAGAGCTCATCGCTTTTATTTTTAAAACATTACAAAGGATCCAGAAAGGTGCTAGTTGCACAGAATACTTCTAAGTGTGTGTCCACTACCCAAATTTCGCTTCTTCCCAAAGAAAAGTATCTGAGGAGGTTGCCTGGAAATGCCTCCTTTTGCAAAGTAATGTGTATCACTGGAAAAAAAGACAAATGATAAGCAAAGTTCAAGCCTTTCTGGATCTCCGTGCAACAAAGGTTTTGGCCAATTCTCTCTCATGGCTATTTAAAATTATTTGTCTTTTCAACCCATCGAGGTGCCCTTTGAAAGACATGGCTCTGCATGAGTTGTTTCTAAGCACAAGTCAAGCAAGATATTTAAGACAAAGTGAACTTTCTTGGATTTGGATTCATAGGAAGGGAGAGTTTGCTTACATATTAGTTCCCAGTTGCAGAACTCGGTCTCCATAAAGTTCAAAAGAACCTTCTTTGGGTGCGGTGATGTAGTTTCCACCATGCTTGAACTCGACCTTCTTCACTTCATCGCCTTTGTGGTTGAATGTTCTACAACACAAAGTATGACATGATGGAATGTTCTCAAAGCTTGGGTAATCCAGGAGGCTTCTTTATTCTTTGGACTATGGGACAAAAAGGAATTCATGCACTCCTTCAAGATAAACATGTTGGTTGTGGCAATAACAACACAAGAAGAAAAATAATGTTTAATGACTGCATGTTGTGTGCCAGGCCCTGTGTCGGTACTTTGGAGCATCCCTCTCTACCTTGTTCCTCACGGAAATCATTTGGTAGATGAGGAAGTGAATCCTGGAGAACTGGGTGGTTTGCTTCAAGTCTTTACGTGGCAGAGCTGGGATTAGAACCTGACCATCTAACTGCTGAGCTTGACTGAGGAAAGGCAGTGGCCCTGCTTTGGTGGTGGTCCACATAGTGGCTTCTGGAACCCCTCACACTGGTTTGATGATTACTCTTGGGAATTCACCTGATGAGTCCGGGAACTTCAGTTCCCCAGGGAACAGGCCCGGACACTGGCAACACAAAGCGACCGTTAGAATTCTGAACTTTGTCCTTCAGAAATATGGACACCTGCAGGAAAAAATACACTCATTGTCATTTTTCCTGGTATATTTTCATAGACTTAAACATTCCGAGACTGGACAGTGTGTAATTGCTTGGGAATGCAACCCAGTAAGTCCATAACAAGAAGAGAGGAAAACTCACCACAGCTAACACCTGCAGTTACCATGTGGTTACAAACAGAACTTCTTTTGAGACTCACAGCACATCTTCCAGGAGGGTTGTATGACCCCTGTTCTAAAGATGAGGAAGCTAAAGTTCACAGGATGAAGTGGCTTGCCCAAAGAGAACAGGGCCAGGAATCAAAACCAAGGTAACTCCCAATTCCACCCCATTCCATGGTTCCCTGATCATTTGCTGTACAGCCGTGAGGCTGGAGCTACATGAGCCCCGCGGTCTCCATTTTGTAGTTGAGGAATTGGCAGCTCAGAGGTTAAGACTCTCTCTCCAGGCTGGTCACCTTGCTAGGGACAGAGCTGAGGTCTCAAACCCTGTACTTTTTTTATGGAAAAAGATTTATTTTAATTTATTTAGGCATACGGATTTAGGGTTTAGGCCAGAGGGTGGGGGGTGAGAGGATTCACCAGAAACAGAGTTGGGAGCAGAATAGGTGGATCTACTGAAATACACTGCAGAGGGGAACAGTGGGCGAGGCAGGAGAGGTCTGCTGTGGGTCTGCTGACCCATGTGGGTCAGCTCTCTGACTGGTGAATCGAACGCATGCCACAGTGGATGGTGATAGCTTGACAGCCCTGAGACTTTAACCCCTGTGCCACCAGGGAGGCCCCAAACCCTGTACTTTTGACTCTGGTGCCTGAGCTCTTAGGCATATGCTCAACTAGTGAGACGGGGTGGACCTTGTGGGGGTTTGAAGATCTTTTACGAGACTGAAAACACCACATTCTGCTCATTTCTGCTCTCTGGTTTGTGCATTCTGTGTTGAGGTCTTGGTCATATTAAATTCCACAGAGGGTGTAGCAGTCAATCAGCTTTATTGGGTCTTAGCTTCCTCATCTGTAAAATGAGAACAGCTTGAAGTTCCCTTCAAATTCTCAAATTCTGTGAGACTGCATGAGTCGTATCATCAAGGACAAGCATCTGCTACGTGTAAGGCCGTGGGAATGCAGAGTGGGAAGACTTTATAAGCTGGCTCTGGCACGCTCCCGGCTCAGCTTGCTCGCCTCCTGGCTCTGGGGTTTTGGCAAGTCACGCCATCTTTCTGTGCATCAGTTTCTCTTTGTTAAACAGGAACTCGGGTTAGTGTGATAGCTAAATCATTAGTGGACAAAAAAGCACTTATCACAGAGCCTTACACATAAGAAATGCTCAATAATGGTAGTGAATATTCTCAATATTGCAGTATAATTGGACACAGGACACATGTGAAATGGAAGAACTGTTGTTGGGAAGCAGGATATGCTGAATACACATGCAAGTTAGCCTGCTGAGAGGGACTGCAGGCATGCGAGCAGGTGGGGTGACTGTGGCTCTACGCTGGGCTTGGGGCAGGAGGATGGGAAGACGCTTCAGCAGCAGACATGGGCAGGCACGAGGTATGTTGGGGGGACAGTGAGTAAACTGGTTTGATCAGAGAGGGTTTGGCTGATGACCATCGGAATTTTTAACCTTGAAATTCTGTGACAAGGGATGTAAATAAATACAAGCATGGAGAAAGAAGTGGATGTAAATATAAGCATGACTCTTACTTTTCTTGATGAACATTTATTATTTCATTGCTCTGTGTGTGTGTATGTATCTCCATGTTGTTTGCTGACATTACAGAAAATGGATTGCAGGATGAGGAGTTGTGTACTTGCTTTGGTTAAACAATGAGCAAGGGAGATCAAGGCTGTATTTTTGGGATTTAGATGGTTGATTTTGCTGATAAATCTAAAAGCTATCAAGACTGTTTTGAAAACAGAGGAAAATATGTTGAGGCAATTATAAATTGCAGTTGAGTAGAAATACCATTAAAGACCAGACCTAGAAAACCACCCAGATGTTATAGATCAGTGACTAAATATTGTTAAGATATGTGACTTCTACTTCTCTTGATGAACATTTATTATTTCATTGCCTGTTCATTTAGTAATTAAAGCCTAATATATTTTGTGGCTTAATATATTTTAATGATTTTATTATAGTCTTATTAGGAAAAGTCTTTTCATTATAATGAATTTTATTTGGTCAGAACTGAGAAATCAATATGGCTGCTTATATTACCACAATCCATAAAATTATGTCCAAATATGCTGTCCTGATAACACTATGATGCAGAGTTTTTCAATATTTTAAAGCAATGCAAAAATTAATCTTATTTGTTCTTTCATATATTTTATTTAAATCAATGACTGTGAGAGAGCTTAATTATATTGATGTTGTTATTTTTCCATTCGCAGCAAATAAAATTGTTCATGAGGGTTAAAAATAAAATTGGCATCAGAGTTGAAACCGATATTTCTTCCTCCGTCTGTGGAAGGGGAAATCAAGTAGGCACTATACATCTTCTCTTTTTCTTTTGAATTTAATTTTGTACATATACAAAATTAAAAAAGTTCAAGGGCATACAGTGGAGCCTAAATGTCTCCCCTACCCCTGCCCTCCATGCTGCCCACACTCCCAGCAGGTGACTGCCGTGGCCAGTTTCTAGTCCACCCTTCCAGAAATCCTCTACACTAAACACATACAAGCAAATATGTATGTTTATATATGCTGTTACAGTGAGTCCTCCCATCAAACTCTAGTGTAGGTATTGTCATTTCTATTCTTCAGACGAAGAAATGAAAGCTCAAGAGAATAAACTTGTCCAAGGTCGTGGACTGGGACTCAGACACAAGACTTGGAGGCTGGGCTCCTGTCACGTCACCTGAGTGTGTTAAGTAACGGGAAGGAAGAGAGTCCTATCTGTGGGCAACAGGCCCCAAACCCAAAAGCTCAGAAATGTGTATTAAAAGTTAGAGGGGGGGGGAGGTGGAGGGAGGGAGGGAAAAGGGCACAAAATGGAATAGAAAAGAACACAAGGGACCATGGAGATGGATCATGGGGATCAAGGGGAATACAAAATGTAAAAGACATAAATAACAATAAAAATATATATTAAAAAAAAAAGTTAGGGTATAGAATTGTTGGAGTAGGCATGACAGGAAAAGGAAGGATGGATTGGGAGACCACAGCCAACAGAAGTATGAAGCCCGAGCTGGGCTGGTGACCACAGGAATGGGAAGGAGGGCATGGATATTGAAAAAGCAAATGCCACAGGCCTCAGAAGTGGTGAGATGAAGACCAGAGAGGGGACTCCAAGGGACTCTGGGTCTGAGCTATGGGTGTGAAGTGATAGTGGTGCCTCAAAATCAAGAAGCTGGAGCAGGACTTGAATTTTGGAGATTTGTTTAGCTACTGACATCAGGCTGTGGGCACTGGTGGGCAGCACGTGGGTGGAGATGTGGGCCCGCAGGCGGGGGTGCAGGGGTGGAAGGGTAGGGTAGAGGTTAGACTCGGAAGTCCCAGGAAGGAGGTGGTAACCAAAGCAGGGAGGAAAAGCGATTCCCAAAGAGCAGGGGGTGGGAGGAGACTGAAGAGGTTTAGAGCCCGAAGGAGGGAGAGGAAGGCGTGGAAGGCATTGGGATAGATAGATAAGGAAAGGCCGGGGTGGCACAGTGCCCTGAAAGTGTCCAGGGAAGGAGAGTTCATGGACTAGAAGGGCAGCCTCCTGACAGCATCAGATACTTAAGAAGTCAAGATAACAAAGGCTTAAGAATAGGTTTTGGAATTGAGATCAGGGTGGTGACCTGGAGAAGCAAGGGAAGAAGCCATATTTTAAAGAAATACACAAGGTCACTGGCAAGGAATGGGGGCATCAGTGTTTCCCTTGGCCCATTAAAAAACTGAAGAGCTTCATTATCAGAGTTTATCATCATGGAGCCAAACACCAAGGACATTACTAAGTGGACAATCTCAGCCCGTCTGCCTGATGGCAACTTGCACCTTGTTTCCTCAGGATCCGGCAGTGGCTGGGTGTTGCCAGGGCTGCCCATTCACTTACCCGGATATGCAGATCCTGGAAGAAGATGAGAAGTGTCTGCCGGATCATCTGGAACTCCCCTGCAGAGAGACCTCCATATGTCTGCCAGAGGCAAAGCAGAGAACAACATTTCACTCTGAGAAGTGAGATGAGGAGTGCAGACAGGCAGGGGTAGGCAGGTGCTTAGGGGTGGGAGCCAGACAAGCGAGGGTGAGAGGGGCCGCAGGGGAGCCTGCACCGCTCCTCGCCAGATGGACAGGCCCCATTATGCCAGACCTGGGCAGGGGGGCACTTTACCTCTCTCGCTGCCTACAGGCCTGGGGAAGTTGTTCCCCAAGATTTAGCAACCATGGGCCACTGATTCCCTTTCAGAAAAGTTAGGAGCCTATCCAGGCTCCGTATCTTGCTTTTCCAATTCTGAAGGCTGCTGTAAGAAGGCATAGTTGATAATGCCTTGTATTACTAAAATGGATACCTGTAGATTTTTAGAGTTTTCAGGGAGAGTGGGAGGCTTTGCTATTCCTCATCCTGTTCTCTGTTGCAGAGTCTGCCTGTTTGGCTCAGAGGAATGAGAGCAAGAATTGGGGCTGAGGGGATGAACTGATGATTCTCTTACCTCAGTCAGCTGCCGGAAAGTCTCATCCACTTGATGAAGGATGGTGGGGGAGTCTTGGATGAATCCCTTGATGACATCTAAGTGATTGAAAGTGACCAGCAACACATCTTTGGGACGGGGGCACAGCAGTACTTGATATTTGAAAGCCATTGTCATCAGGTCATAGAGCTGCCAACCCACACAGGGACAAAATCAATAGGATGGTGAAAGCAGGCGTCAGAACTTCCAAGCAGTGACTTAGTCGAGCATTTACTATTCAGTCAAATCCATTATTGCACAACCCAAGGCACTTCTGGGAGTAAAACAGGGCAATGTTAACAATGAGGCCAGGAGCCAGCCAGGACATTCCTGGGGAGCTGGGATTTCTGGCCGGCTTACACGAGTGCTGCGCATGCGCACCAGAATTGGCAGCAGCGGGTCCGCGGAGGGAGAAAACCCGCATTCAAGCCCTCTGTTGCTGCTAACTTGTCAACTGGCCCTGAGTCTGAATTTTTGCATCTGTAAAAAAACTCCCTAGCTTTCCAGGGTTTGGGGGCTGAGATGAGCAAAAGAGACGGTCAGTGTAAAAGTGGCAAGTGTAAAGCCCCACAGCCCGATCAGAACAACTTGGAAGGGTGCCGTGGACAGCTGGACAACCAATGACCCAAAACTCCATGTACAGAGTAACCACGTATAAACAAAGGACTCTGGCTCTCCTTAGGGCGACAGGCTGCCAGCAGAAGGGTGACCAGTCCTTGATGTGTAACAAGCCCCCAGCTGGTCTGGCTGCCTGTGAATGACTGCAGATGAGGAACTGTGAGAACCAACGAGGTCAAAAGAGGCTTTGTGGAGGAAGAAGGCAGCTGGCTTTCTTGGTGGAGGGAACAGCATGAATGACGAAGAATGAAACAGCCTGCCTAGAAGCGGTTGATGGGAAAAAATTTGGATAAGCATGGCCAGATTAGGATATTAAAGGTTTTAGAAACACAGACAAAATAGCATAGCCTAGACATGGTAGGAAGCTGAAGTTTTCTGAGCTGATAAGCAGGACTAGTCAGTTTGGGATGAGAAGAGGTGAAGGCACAGAGAGACCTGAGTCAGGGAGGTTAGCTAGTACTGGCACCTCAGAGGTTTGCAATAATATCTATTGGCTGTAAGAATGAAAGAAATTTTCTTGGAATGATCCAGACTGAAGGCCTAGAATAAAGATGGCGAGAATGGAAAAGGCAGGGAAAGGAAGATCATGTAATACTGGGAAGGAAATCTATTAGTGTGTAGTGAATGCCTTAATAGATGAGGGGGATGAAGATGAGGGTGTCCAAGATAACTACAGCACTTTCAACTTAGTGCCCAGGAAAAGGAGGATGCTGGTGATGGGGGGAGAGAGGTCTGGGGGTGGGGGTGGAGAACAGGAGGAACCATGTTGGGAGAAAAGTTACAGATGTGCAGGGTGGCAGTGAAATCAGAAACTGCTGCCACCCGAGTTGTGCCCGTCACACTCATGGCTTCCTCTGACTCCACTTCATCTTTACAAGAGCTCTACGGGGCAGGTATCACTGCAATTTAAAAAATGAGGACATTTGCCTAATGTGGCATAGGTGGCAGTAAGTGGCAGGGTGAGAGATGAACTCAGGGTCCTGAAGTACTTCTGCATAATCCCATTTCTCCCACAAGCAGTTAGCCAAGATGCAGTCAACGTGGCATACAACGGGAACAGCCTGCTGTATGGTGTGGGGTGTGTGTGGGGGATGTGTGTGTATGGGGGCGTATAATATTAGAGACAGAGTCGGAACTCTGCCATCATGATCAAACTGTTGTGTTTCTGATACTGCACTAGGAATGCAAGTCCAGAGTTGTTCAGTAAGTTGGGGGTCTCACCGCTAGTAACCAGTAGAGCAAAGACTTGAACGCAGGTTTTTTGATTCTGAATTCTGTGTCCTTTCTCTGTGGAAACCTTAACCTTTATAATGACTGAGGGACAAGAACAAGCAGACAGGGAAGGTAACTGACGTACCTAAGACATCCACACTGCACGGGGCCTAGGGTGTCACTACATTCTTACCGAGTTCTGCCAGTAACTGATGAAGATGCTATTATTATAGATGAGAAAATGGGGCTCAGGGCGATAATGGCAAGTGGCTAGCAGCAAGAGGACCCAGGGAAGGCAGGCTGTGTCCTAAGGTTTTGTGTCCCGGCAGTCAGACAGCGCTGGCTTTGCACACCTAGCACCCACTGTGGTCCTTGTGACTGATAAAAATCATATAAGGAACTTGAAACGGTATTATTGTTATCATTATTTTAAAGTTAACTAAAGTCCATATTTTATTCAGACTCCATGAGTTTTCCCCTAATGTCCTATTTCTGTTCCAGGATCCCACGTGACATTTAGTTGTCAAGTTTCCTCAGCCTCCTCTTGAAGTTTCTCTGACCTTCCCTGTTTTTGTGGCCTTGAGGGTGTTGAGTAAGTGGCATTTGGTCTGTTATTTTGTAAAATGATCTCCAAATGTACCTGTCTGATATTTTCTCATGTTAGACTGGGGTTTGGAGTTTGGGGAGGAAGATCACAGAGGAAAGTGCTATCCTATGACATCGCATTAGGGCACCTACCACCCATGTGACATCATTGTTGGGGTCTACCTTGTCATTAGGCCTCTCCGCTCCCAAGGTGACTGTTCTTCCCCTTCTCCCTATACTTTCCTGTTTGGACGGATGTCACTAAGCGCCATCCATACTCAAGGGGTGGAGTTATGCTCTACATAAACTATTTGGAATTCTTCTGAACAGCTCTGTCTGGTCTCACCATTTATTTATTTGGGAGTATTACTTTCAAAATCAGAGGGATCTAATAGTTGCCATAGAAATAGGTATGTGTACACAATAAAGACTGAGCAAGTCTGAATTTGTTACAAACAAAAAAACACAAAAACGCCTGCTTTGCAGAGCTGAGATTTGTTAAGAACAAAGCAGAATGAAGGTTGTCAGGATCGGGGGCTGACATGGGGTTAAAGTATTCATAAATACAGACATTGAAAGCAGCAATCTCTTTGAACAGGTGCCAAGACATAAGCAACAGAGGGGCTGGTGCTGCTGACTTGGGAGGTCCTTCCCAACTCCGAAACTCGGTAAGAACAACTAGCATTTACAAGGGCCTGTTTTTTGCACTATCCTCTAAGTCCTTTCATTTGACTCTGAATCTCATTTAACATCTACCCAAATACAAGAAACGCAGCCGGAGAGGGCGGGGCAGGGGCAGCTGCCTGCTCACCTTATCCATGCTGGCCTGGTTTAGTCTCATAATGGAGGCGTGGGCCAGGCGATCATAGACAGTCCTCAGGGCCTTCTTGGAGTAGAGCTCTTGGGGTTTGAACAATTCCTCCATGAACTTTCGATTGAACATGGTTGAGATGATGTCATTCAGAACTGCAGAGATGAGAGAGAACACAGCTGAGCCAGGTTCTGGGGGACAGAGTATTCAAGGTGCTCTCTGTATGAATGGAATGGAGGAGCTGGGCCCACGTAGAGCGGGGATGCCAATGTGCTTGGTGAGATCTGTGCCCTGGGGAGAAATCGCACAGGTGTCCCAGTAGAAAGCAGGGTCCAGAGTGCTTTATGAGACCCTCTTAGGGCAAATGTAAATGTGAGAACGGACAGTGTGTGATGCTTCAGAGGTTACAAACCACTATTATATATATATTCTTACTTGAAGACAGGGGAAAATCTTCCTCTTTAACAAATCCTATAAGCATTTTTGATGAGATCTCTACCTTAAAATGAGAAATAGCATCACTCTTTGGTTAACAAATCTTTAACATTTTTACTAAATGAAATTTTATTTAGTGGGACCAATAATGGTAATTGACTTTCTTTTTTGCAAAGCATTTCATGAAAATAGACAAGTTGACCCACTGGTTGGAGATGAAAACATTTCTAGTGTTGCTACAAGCCTTGTACTTTAGATTAGCACCAACCCAGAATGCCTTGATTTCTGTATTTGACTCTAAAATGGAAATGACAATGTGGTGAGATGTCTCTTGCTGTTGTTCAAATGGAAATTTTCCATCTGGTCAGAAGAAAAGGGCCTAGTGAGCATGCAAGCAAAGTATCTATAATTCATTCACTCATCTGTTTAGAATTATTGTCATGCTCTGGTCGAGGAAAAAGGAACAGATATGGTTGAACACAGATTATTCTTAATTAAGCCAGATATATTTGGGCTGAAAGGTGGGATATATAGATGCTGAAGATACCCATTCACAGTAGTTAAAATTTGAAAGAAAACTCGTCACTTAAAAAATTAATCATTAAACACGAGTGATTATTCCCGAAAGATATATAGGCCTCTTTCTTTTGTCGCATAAAGGATGCGCCAGGTGAGTGGTTGTGGTCATGGGCCTCAGAGGGTGAGGTCATGCTTTCATGCTCTTACCTTTAAGCAGTAGATAGAAGTACCCCGAGGGTGCAGGTCAGTATTTTTTTTTTTAAGATTTATTTTATTTATTTATGCATACAAGAGCTGGGACATAGGCTAGAGTTGTGGGAGGTGAGAGGGTTCACCAGAGACAGAGTGGGGAGCAGAACAGGCAGATTGACTGAAATACACTGCTGAAGGGAGCAGCGGGTGAGACAGGAGAGGTCTGCTGCGCCGTGTGGGAAGCTCCCTGGCCGGGGATGGAACTTGTCTACTGTGGATAGCTTCATAGGCTGAGACTTAACCCTTAAGCCACCAGGGAGGTCCTGCAGGTCAGTATTTTAAAGCATCTCAGAGAGCATTTTCAGGGGATCGAACTCAGGCCACAGTGGCTGGCGATAGCTTGATAGAGCTGAGACTTTAACCCCTGCACCACCATGGAGGCCCTGCACTTGAATCTTAAATGGGAGGCCTCAGAGGGAGGGCGGAGGACAGAGGAGAGGAGAAACATTCCTCCCTCTGTCTAACAAAAGAATTGATTGTGAGTCCTTACGCAAGTGTTGCATTCACACTTGACATTCGGATTTTACTCTGGATTTTATTCTATTAGTGAGGAAGAACCAAATTCATTGCCATCCCAGGGTACACCTCCCATCTAACAATGTCAGTCCACCACAAGCTGCCCTTCACCACACTCCCGTTTCCCCAATGTGGACAACCTGGGACATATTAACACTTGGGGATCTGCCTCTTGCATGGCCTATTTTGTCAGCCTAAACAAGCAAGGACCTGAATAAATGACACTTTCCTTATTGCAACCTATATAAAATGTAGAATTTGCAAGGAAATAGGTACAACCGAAAAGCCGTCCATAAGCCCTCAAAGGAGAGAATTTGAAGAATTTTCCTGCAGATTTATCTAGGCCAGGGAGGAGTGCCAGAGAGGGAAAATTCCAGGCTAAAGAATAACATCAGCTCTGATTATATTAACACTTTCAAAGAGATCCCATTTATTTAGTTGCTGAGTCATTTCTCTAGGGTCTTTGAGCCCTAAGCAGGATCTAGGAAAATAGCTTAGACCCAAATAAATCAGTTCTAAAAGAAAGAAAATCCCAAGGTGATTGTTAGCCACTCTGGCAAAGTAAAACGCAAAATGAAGCCTTCTCCCCCAGGGAAGTAATAAGTTATATATCACCGCGGCGCCTTGCACAAGAACGTCTGGAAAGTTCCCACTGGAGAGAATACAGCAGGCCCTGTCCCTGTGGGCAGAGCCATGAAAACACATGCCCCTAAGGAGGAAATGGAGTTTTAGGGTTGGGCCCCAGCATCCAGGGCTCCCAGCTCTCATTTAACTCTTTGGAAAGAACATAGGGGCACACACGAACATGCACCCATGGCATGCGTGCTTCCCCGGCTTTTGGTTGAGGGAGGCCTCCTCTGTGCCCCAAACCGTGATAAACCCAGGGCACAAAGAGGAAGGGAATGTCCTTTTCCTGAGAACTGTCATGTTGTATTTAAGTGGCTCCAACCAGATCCTTCTGTCAGTGTTTGTCATTGGCACTCACATGAGCTTGGCCTAATTTCATGAGGCAGGGGTGTACTAGGAGCCAGAGGCCATCAGGAAGCGACCAAGGGAGGGGAGGGATCAGAGCAGCATCAGGAGGGTCAGGGACCGTGTTCGCAGCATATCAGCCTTCTAAACCCTCAGTCAGGTTGTGAGTGCGGTTTCTGCTCACTGTTTTGGAATGCATAAATTAAAATAAGTTCCAGGGACTCAATGACACATCCCAAAAGCCTTCTGAATGCACACTTTTTGCTTGAAATTCTGCCACGCATCAAGAGGTGGGCCAAAAATTGCTCAAGAGCACTGGAAAAGGATGGTTCTGAAATGTAAGTGTATCGAACACTTCAAGTGGGCTTTTCTTTGAGTCTGGCCTAATGATATAATTCTCTTGATGAAAGCAACTGAGCTTTAACCAAGTACCGAAACTGTAAAGCCAGTTGTTTGTGGGAACATGTAAGTTAAGAGGAAGTTAAGAGGGTAGAGAGAGAGAAGCTGCTACTTCGGGATGGTTGCCTTGCTTCCAGCTCTTACTGTGCCCCAAGGGCTGGCTTAGAACTCTGAGCTCCATTCAACTCTGAATTATTCTTCTATTCTGTCCAGGACAACTGTGTCTCAGAGAGGCTCAAGGGTAAGTTTACCCACTTGGCGGTGGAGTCGAAGTTAGTCTGGGACTGTTGAATTCTACCGGCTGTGTTCTTAGATGTGATGTGTGTGGTCTCCTGAGCATCCTTGGCATGGCGCGAGCACTGAAATGTTGTGGGCGACAACTGACCATATGCATGAAGGGCACCTCAATGTCAGATGATGGGAGACGCTTGTGACATTTAGAGGTTTCTGAGAAACGCTCCCAAGTTTTATTTTGAGGAATTGGCAACTTTTTCAGGTTTGCAGCTAGTTGTAGGTGAAGGGGAGACGGAAGATTGGCATGATAAGGCCAAACTGCATGCATGATGTCAAGCCTTCTACCCACAGTCCTGGCAGCCATGCAGCCACATGCTTCCATTTTTCTTTGTATCTCTGTGTGCTGAGGAGAACCATTCTAGGGGTCACTCGGGTTAAAGCCTAAGTGTTTGGTTACCTGATACCACCACAGAATTGTCTTAAGGACTAACAAACAGGACAACCTACCCAGAAGTATAGCCACAGTCTACCCAGCTGTCTCTGCAAAGCCTGGAAGTGATGAAAGGAGACAATGTGGTCTTTGGCCAACATTTGCTTGGTTTTCATCTTACACACTGTATTTATTGAAGTTAAAGAGTCAAATGTTTAACTGGCTAAAGAGAAACTCAAGCCTATCTTTACATTTTGAAATATTTAGGGTGGGTCCCACTATAAGCCCCACTGATAAAGTACTGAGTGAACCTACGGATGCAGACTGAATTCATGCAGCCCAGAGATAGCATACCTCGTTTTCTGTCCACCTCTGTCCATTCATCTACATGAAGCATATAAAAAGAAAACACCAGTTCATGAAGCAAGCACATTATTTTCAAGGAGTCTTTAAAAATACCAATTCCAGTGAGCTGGTCTGCGAAACTTTATTTCTCAGGTTTGCTTTTATGTCATGTAAAGATTCTGCCTTCCATTTGAAACTCTTAAAAGGTTGATGGATAGGTAACAAATTTCAACAAAGTCTTGGAGAGGTTATATATTATAGTGAGTGGCCTAGGGGGAGAAGAACCTCAGGAGGATTAGGTACCTGGGATCCATCTGGAAAGGCTCAGGAAGTCATTTCCTAATGGTACAAGAATGGGTATCCTTCAAAACAAGGCTTATAACTTCCACAGAGGAAGAATAATTCCAGGACCAGGTAGAGATAGAAATTTCTTTTTGAAAACCTGATTTATTTATTTATTATTTTAAAAATCTTTATTTTTTAGAAGAACTGGGATGTAGGCTAGAGCTGTGGGGGAGTGGGGGTTTTGAGGGGATTCACCAGAGACAGAGTAGGGGGCAGAACAGACAGATTTATTGAAATACTCTGCTGAGGGGAGCAGTAGGGGAGACAGGAGAGGTCTGCTGCACCACATGTGGGTTACCTCTCTGGCTGGGGATTGAACTTACGATGCAGTGTTGACAGTGGTGATAGCGCTGAGACTTACTGCTAAGCCACCAGGGAGGCTCCTGATTTTTTTTTTTAATTAATGCAAGATTTCCTTTTCTAGAGTATAGATGGAAGCACTCAACTCAGAAAATTTGAAGTGTGAATTAAAGGAAAGAATGCCTTTGCTCACGCTTTACTTTTCATATATAGATGTGTGACGTCCATGAAAAGAGGGGCGTAGTGACAGGACCACTATAAAGCAATGTCCTGAGGACAAAGGCAGTCAGGGAGATGCCAAGAGGATGGCAAATAAGGGAAAATGTGTGTGGTTAGAGCAATCTGGAAATCAAGGCCCTGTATGGGTTGAGACCCCACTCCACCACTTCCTAGCTATAGAACTTCAAGCACTTTGTTTAACCTCAGTTTCTTCATTTGTAAAATGGGATCATAAATGCACTCTCCTCAAAGGGTTGTTGTGGGGATGAAGTGGGTTAATTAATACCCATCATGTACTTAGCTGGCCTCTCTTCTAGCTTCATAGTCTTTGCTGCAGGACATCAGACACCATCCATAAAGGGTGAAAGTCTTTTTCCTAAATTTTTGGGGGAGATTTTAATTGGGAAAACTAACCCCCAAATAAAGAGTTCTATGGACACCCATAATTAAAAGCATTTTGTATTTAATGGTCTTTTTGGAAACATTTGCTACTAGGTGATTTCAGACATTATAATCAAAGCAAACATGTGTTTTCAATTAAAAAAAAAACACAACAGCTCCTAAGAGACCTATCTGAAAGCACAGCTAGTTCCATGTCCTAACTGGCTGTAAGGGTTGCCACCAAAGTCAGACTCCTCTGGAAAATTCACCATTGTTCTCCCACAATAGTCATAGACTTGGAGAGAAAACACTGGGCAGGCAGTCCCGAGGGGCTGACCTTCTTAAAGTAGATACTTGCTTCTTTGGCATAATGTCCACATCTTTTTCTTTCTGTGCTATTTATTTATCAGGCAGCTTGCCTGATAAGCTTATGGGACTTCACAGAGATGGAGTTTCTATCCTCTGGAAGGAGTGCTGGGAACAGAGGTGCTCACCTACCCCCAGGGACAGTGACTGCCCACTGTTGACGAAACGGAGTTGGTGATGCGTGCCCAGGGGTACCCAGGCACTGCCCCTGCAATGACGCTCAGCTCCAGCAGAGGTCTCTGTAGAGCTGTGTGCTCCGGGCCCATCCTCCTGAGGATCCAGGGGAAGGTAACCCGTGCCCTGCTTTTCTATTATTTCTCCAGATGACTTGTTGGTGACAATTCCACTTTAGTTATATTTTGAGTGGGAGACAGGCCCAAACTATCTGGATCTGGCTATTGAATTGGAACTAGGAAAAGAAAAACAGAACCTCATCACCATTTTGTTGCTCAGTACTATACATGTGATCTGCACCGATGCAGTGGGGGTAGGGTTGTAGAGGAGTCAATAGTTCTATGCTGCAGTTTCCCCTTCTGTAAAATGAGGACTGTAAACAAAAGGAAATAGGGTCTTATTTATGAGTATTTTTGAGAAAACAAGAGGGAGGTAAAGACAGCTTTTATTATTCTTGCTATTGCTTAAAATGTGGGACAACATTCAATATGCAACACTCAAAAATTGCCCCATAGAGAGAGCACTTCCTTTCTGTTGAATGCTGAACTAGAGGCTGAGTTGTGGGGAAAAACTGCAATATTGGCATTGGCCTTGAGGGAGCCCACTGGGCTCCAGGAGACCAATTAGTTGTGTGAGATAATGAAAACATCTAGAAGAAATAAGATTTCCACTGAAAGCTTCTAGGAGGCCTAGCTGCGTGTCTGGTGTTTTCTATGCCTCTGTGCACAGGCGTCTGTTAGAGAGGCTCCTGCTTCTGCAGCTACACTGGTTCTAAACAGTGGCACAACTTTTTGATACTTATGCTCTTTCCCCTGCATTCTGGCATTTCGTTTATAAAATCGGTGGGTATAACGGACATTTTTTTCAATCCTCTTTCTCCGCACCTGCCCTTCCAAGCCTTCCAGATTCTGATACCATCTCCCCAGGAAGGCCAGTAGAGTGCTGTGGTTAATGAAGGTCATGTTGGTTAAGAGTTCTGGAGCCCATGACCTGGGTTCAAATCTTCCCTCTCACCAGCTGTGCATCCTTGAGCAGATTAGCCTTGGTTTCCCTATCTCTAAAATGAGGATGGCAGTATTACCTACACGATAGGATAGCTGTGGGGATTACCGTGTTTAGAGAAGATCTTGGTACATGGTAAGAGGTTAGTGTCTGTCATTGTAGTCATTAGGAAGCGGTGTTCCCCAGTTCTAGAATCATTTCTGCACGGGACTAATCTATAGCCCTACAGTCAGTGAATGTGCAGAAGGGCATCTCACATAGCCACCTGACTCCCAAACTGTGGAAGGAATGAATGTGTGAATGTGAATTACTATGGATGGCTGCAATTCCCTAAAGCTGTTTCTAGCAAACCCAGAAGGACTATAGGTCCTGAAGACAAAGGAAGTCAGTCCCCTAAGATCCCCAGTCTTGCCCAGACTTCTTGAAAAAAAAACATGTACTACTCATTGTGCTAAACATGTTAAGTACATTAACTCATTTGATCCTTACAACTTTGCTGTAAGATAAAGTATCATTCTTCTTTCCATTTTATGGAAAAATAACAGGCTTGCAGTGATCATGCTCCAAGGTTAAACACCTAGTTAAATGGCAGAGCTGAAGTTGGGACCTACATCTGTAGGTCTCAGGAGGGCTTGCTAATTTACACTGCTTACCAAGATGCAGGCTACTGGCCCAAGAACTACCTGTCAGCTACTGGTGCCATCAGCCTGACACCCTGTCACGGGGGCCAAGGAAAACCACCTTCTTGAGGAAGAGAAATAGCACCATCATATAAAACAGCCAATTTAGATGCTCAGTTCAACAGATGTTTACTGAGCCCCCATTTATATTCAGGTCTAGGCATTATGCTAGGTGCTGGAGCACAAAGGAGAGTAACAATCACGTGGGGGAGGCAGGCACATACACAGAGCATTTCAGCATTTAGGGCCAGTGATATAAGGTAGAAAGGCACACATGGGCAGCCGTGGGAGAATGTGCAGGCCCTGTCCCCATGTGGGGGGCTTCCTGAAGATGAGTCTTTAGCTGACTAATGCAGAATGGAAGGAGAGTTATTAGTGTGGAAATGGGAGGACCGGGGTAGTATGGGGTTACAACAAGAAAAAAAACGAATGAAGTTTGGTATTATTAAGATACAAAGCAGGATGCAGGCAGTGGTGGGAGATGGGACTGCAGAGGTGAACAGGGATTAGATCAGGAAGGGCCCTGAAGTCAGTCCTGCCCCGGATTTGGCTGCCAGCCAGCCAGCAGTAGAAAGCTGACAGGGTTTTAAGTAGAGGGGAATATGGACAGACTTGCATTTAGAAAGCTCACTGACAGCTGTGTACAGAATGAATGGAGCGGGGGTGCTATCAGGATTTCTTTTTCTCTTTATGCATGGACTTGGAGTCAATTGCACAGACACAATAGTGAAAACCTAAACATGTATGCTTAACATCTGAATATGTATGTTTTATGTCAATTGAGCATACAGAGCCTGTTGAGGAGAATAAATGTTTTAATCAGCAGCCATGTCAGCTACATTTATATCTTCCTCTATCTTGAAATATAATATTTCCTTCATATTCAATCCCAGAAAACTTGGTGAAAGTGGTTGCTGGTTGAGAAGAGAGGAAAAGAAGAAGAAAAGGATGCAGAGAATTTTGGGTGGTCACTGGGGATTAGCTGTAACTGAGAGACATTTTGCATTTTTGAAATTCTCATGATTATTTCCACGATTGCACTCTTCCAAAAGCTGTGAAAGGAATGGCATAACTTTCTTATTTATCTGTTATTTCAGAACCCCAAATTTCTAGAAATACCTTTTGAAATTAGCAAGACTGGCCTCCAGTTTATGAAGGAGAATATTACACAGAGGAAAAGAACATCAGAACCTGGTTTGGGAGGTGGGGAGAGAGGAAGAGGATGTTGGGACTAGCAGAGTGTGTCTCAGAGAGCAGCGAGAATTCCTACATTTGGGAGGGACTGGTTATCAATATAGACTGGGAAATCACCGCCCCAATTAGAGAGGATGGGGAAATGAAGGGTAGGAGTGGGAGGGGGAGAGTAAGTTAACTCAGTAGCCAAAGGGGGGTATTAAATCTCTCTGCTGTGAATGGATCTTTTGGGGAGTTGACTACGGAGGAGCTCTGGTGGTGAGGCTGTGGCTTTCTGAGAAAGGTCCCTGGTTATAGGAGCGCAGTGTGCGGGGATGTTGGTCATTCTGTAAAGGGGTCTGGTTGTGAAGGTCTGGCTGCGGGATTGGGGCGGCGATTTGGGGACGGGGAAGCGTGGGTCTGGCTGTGGGGCCGGGCGCCTCTCACCTTTGCGGGCCTTGTCTGCTGGGATGTTCTGGGCTCGCAGCCGCTGGTCCAGGATGTAAAGCATCTCCCCGCCCAAGTTCAGGAAGAGCAGCGGTAGCGTGCGCAAGGACATGGTGCCGGAAGCGAGCAGGGTGAAGAACCCTGGGGCTTGGTAGCCAAAGGCCTATAGGCCCGGCAGCAGCGTCCCTGTCTCAGTTGCTAAGGCGACGCGGTGGAGGGAAAAGGCAGCCAATCAACAGGCCGTTTGTTGGGATGCATCCGGAGGCGGGCGCTTATTGGGCTGGGTGGCTGAGACCCCCTGGGTGATTGGTGGGCGCTGGAGGCGCGAGCGCTGCGGGACCTGGGCCGGAAGCGCGGGTTTTGAGTTTCTTAAATCCCGGCGCCAGACATCCAACAGGCATTTGGACTCAGCGCCGTGGAGTTGGAGGAGGAGGTGGGCGGCCCGCGGCCCAGCTCGGTTTACGCCACCACCCTCGCCAGCCCGGTCGCTCGCCCCGGCGCCATGAGCAAGGAACATCCACGCCAGGCATCTTAGTAGCCCACGGGCCTGGGCTTGCGTCACGGCTCCGTTGTTACCTGGCTGTGTGGCTTTGGGCAGGTGATGTGAGCCTCGGCTTGTTCCTTCGCAGAATGGTGGTGGCACCCACTTCACAGGGGTGCGGAGAGGAGTCGATGAGATCTTGCAAAGTGCCACGACTTTTGATTTAGGTGGGGAATGACATAAAACCCTGAAATTATTTGCGTCTCCACTCTAAAAGCCTTGGAGTGAAGCCCCACCGGGTTTCATACTCTGAAGAGAACACGATGTGTTCTCGTCTGCCCCCTCCCAAAGATGCGCGCTGGGCTCACTCCTTTGAACAGGCCTCCCATCCATTTCTCCGTTTTGAGAGTAGCGTCCCTGAATTTCACTTCCAACTTGAATTCCAGTATCACCTTTCCACCATCTGCTGCCCATTTTCACTTTGACGAGTAGCCATGTATTCTAAAACCTGCTGCTCAACTTTCCTTCCTGCCACTCAGACATGAAACCTGAGCTTTGGCTTCCAACTCTCACCCTGGGTCCATTAGTCTGTTCAAAATCAAACACCAAATTCTACATTTTCCTTCCAAATTTCACATGTATCCATTCACTTTTTGTCTGCATTTCTGTATTCTTCCATATTACCTCTCTTTTCTCCCCCACTGGCTGCTAGGTGCGATTTCAGAAGGCACCACTTTCAGAGACAGATCCCTTCAGTGGCCCCTTACTTTTCTAGATCAGTCTAGATGCCTCTGCATGGCAATCATAGCTCTGCACTATCTCCCAACTATTTTTCTAGGGACAGCTTCACCCTCCCCGATCCCCCATCCAGCTGAACTCACCTCACCAGTAAATCGTCCCCTCTGTGGAGCATAACCTCTTCCTCAGCCACACCCAAGGGGCTGGTGGGCACTGATACATAAGCACAAGTCCTTCCCACGCCTTCTCTAGTCCATTTTTCCCTCCATTTTTAAAAAAAGATTTATTTTTCTTTATGCATACAGGAACTAGGGTGTAGGCTAGAGGTGCGGGGAGGGGGTTGAGAGGATTCACCAGAGACAGAGTGGGAAGCAGAACAGGCAGATCTACTGAAATACACTGCTGAAGGGAGCAGCAGGTGAGGCAGGAGAGGTCTGCTGTGCCATGTGGGTTAGCTCCCTGGCTGGGGATCGAATTCATGCTGCAGTGGCTGGCAACAGCTTGATAGTGCTGAGACTTTAACCCCTGCACCACCAGAGAGGCCCCATTTTCCTTTCTTTCTCAGCCAAGTTTTTTTCAGAGTAGCCTATATTCACAACCTGAATGTCTTTCACATCCTCACTTCACTGCAACCAGGATCCAGCTCTCTCCAACTCACTGAAACTGTTTTGCTATGAAGACTCTTTGGTCCTTAACCAGCATCCCTGAATGCTGTGCTCCTTATAACCAGATTAAAAGCTGGCAGCCAAGGCTTTAATTGGATTTTGTCTGGCTGGGCACTATTTTCAATGGGAACAGACCTAGGATAGGAATGTAACAAGCAACTAAGCATCACTTCCACCAGGCCTCCAAGCATTTACTTGCCTGGTTGCTAAAGGCATTTGAGTTTGCTGCAGTGTAGGTCCCTCCTATTGCTTCGCAGACCATTTTATGCTCCTAGGCAGTATGATCTAGTAAACACAACATGGGCTTTGGAGTCAAGACATGTATGGGTTTGAATCTTCTTGCTCTTCAGTTTTAGACGGTCTTCCTTGGGTTCTTCAGACATGGCAAGCATGCTTAGGCTTAAAGGTTTTGGCATTTAACTTGGGTAGCTTCTTGGGGACAGGAGTATCTATCACCTCCCTTAATTTATATGTAATGTTTTACATATGTGTAATTACTGGGGAACTTGTAGCTTTAATCAGATTCTGAAGCCGAACACCAGTGCTGCTCTCAACAATATGTTGATATGACCTCTCTTTTCACCCCACCCTCATCTTTTCACTCCTCCATGCTGCTGCTGCTTACCCATTTAGAACATAGATGTCTTGTGTTCATTACTCCTTTGGTTTTAAAACCTTAACTGTCCCCTACCACTACCCAGGGGGCAATGCAGAGTCTCCCCAGTCAGCATATCAACTGTCACAGCCCCGCTTCAGTTTACCTGTCAGGTTTATTTTTTTATTTTTATTTTTTAAATACTTATTTATGCATATAAGCTGGGGTGTAGGCCAGAGGTGTGGGGGGTGAGAGGATTCACCAGAGATAGAGTGGGGTGCAGAACAGGCAGACTGACTGAAGTACACTGCTGAGGGGAGCAGCAGGCGAGGCAGGAGGTCTGCTGTGCCATGTGGGAATCTCCCTGGCCGGACATTGAACTTGTGCTGCAGTGGCTCTGGATAGCTTTGTATTGCTGTACTTAACCCGTTGCACCACCAGGGAGGCCCCTGTCAGGTTTATTTTTGATACTGTTTTCTGAATATAGCCCATACCTGTGGACCTCTATGCCTCTGTACTTGCAGTCCCTTATGCCCAGGATGGCTCCCCTCCCCACTTCTGCCTGGTGAACTTCCACTGATGCTTTAGGGCCCAGCAGCCAGTCAGCCACACTGAGTGCTGCTGTGCGCTCAGTCTCACCTCCACTGAAATGCCACCTGGATGATAGGGAGCTGTTTCTGCGAGAGTGTTATGAGAGCGTCTTCTGGCATGAGGGCAGGGACTGCTTCAGAAAACCTGGCAGCCCAGAGCTAAGTGAAAAAATGAAAGAATTCCTCCTCCTCCGGCCACAAAGGCCCAACTTCTTCTGTTATTCTTCAGGGCAGAAAAACAAAACTTTAACAGATTTATTGGTCATTGTTGACTGTCTGATTCAGCTTTGGAAGGGCTCTTTGGGCTCCTCTGTTCTTGCTTCTGTGCTGCTGCTGCAGCTTTCAAAGCCCTTCTTTGCTTCTTCAGTTTTTGAGTCTCCTGGAAAACCTGGGGGGGTGAAAGGAAACAGGAAAGGACTTTGTAATCTTATGTGAAATCTCAGATTTGGAGCAGGTGGGGTGGGAACTGTCTCCCTGTTGGTCACCCTAGCCTGTCTGCAAGGGTTGGTGGGCCTGGGACCACTCAAGACCCTGAGGCCGGTTCCATTCCTTTATCAGAAAAGATGGCCCTTTCCTCCTGCTCATCTGCCACAGTACCGGTGGCACCGACCAAAGCAGCAATTCAGACTCGTACCTGAAGGCACAGAGCCTTCTTAGCCACCAGGCGGCGGTGGGCTCTTCGGTTGTACAGAGGGGGAAAGGTGTACTCGATCCCTAGTTCTTTGCACGTCTTCTCAAAGACATCATAGTTTGTCTTGCGGAGATTTTTGAGCATCTTTTTCCTCTGGTCAAGGCTCATCAGTAGACAGCGCTTGTGGGCTTTGTCCTATGAGAGAGAGGGTATACTGTGAGCACTACAGAGTAGCGGCGTGCCACTTCCTAATGACAAAGGATGGTCCCTTTATCATGTCTCTAAAACTTTCCAAAAATCTTATGCAAATATTAGTGCAGCTCTGAGGGAGGTATTACTACTGCTATTCCCATTTACAAATGGGAAAACAAAGGTGCAAAGATATCTGATTCATCAAAGATCCTGGGAGTGTGCTGGGTGGGAAACTTGTATACAGTCTGGTCTGGAATGTGGGTCCACTGGTCTAATCCAAATCTGATGCTATTTCTCCCTCACCACTTGTTCAGTCTCTCCACAGCTCAGCAAACTGTCAGCTGGGGTGGAGAGGAAGGAAGGCCTTGTATTCTTCCTGGAGACCCTCACTTGTGACCAAGTGCTGCTCCATGAAGGACCTCTGCAGTGGGGCTGGCAGTTCACTCCAAATGAAATAGATCTCCAGGTAGGTGCCACCAGCTGCCCAGTCTATAGTCAGAACCTTGTATTTTTTAAAAATACCATCAACTGCCTAATAATTACAGCTGCTCTGTGCCAACCCAACACTGTGTTGAGATAAGGCCCGATGGTCAGGAACATGAGCCCTGGAGCAAGACCATCTAATTTCAAGTCTTAGCATTCACTCCCTTGTGGTGTGCCTTAATGGTGGCAGAATAACTTAGCCACTCCATGCCTAGCTTATCATCCTGTGAACTAGAATAGAAAGATGGTGGAAGGGTTAGATGAGCTGATGCATGTCAAGTATGTAGTTCAAGGCCTACATACTTGATATGTATCATAATGTCTATTGTTATTTCATACAGTCTGCACAACTCTGTCAGCAGATACTATTATGACCCCCATTTTAGAGCACAACTGAGGCTTGTATATGTGAAGGAATTGCCCAACGCCACATAGCTAGTTACCTGGATATGGCAGAGCTAGGATTTGAACTCAGGGAAATCTGGGCCCCTTCATACATTCAACAAATATGTGCTGAGCAGCCCCCTATCTGCCAGACACTGTAGCTACACTTGTGTTCTCTCCACTGGAGACACTCAACACAGCCCTGTGAGACTCCTACTTCTCCACTGCAGGCAAGAGGGAAATGTTTTCCCTACTGCAGCTGAGGGGCAGGCTGGCCGGGGTTGGCCACCTGGCTTCCTGCCGGCCCATCTCTATTGGATCCGGGGCTCTTCACCTCCAAATCCTTTCCCCTGGTGGCTGCTGTTCAGCTGTGAGCAATGCCCAAGGTTTACCTTTCGATGTTTCTGCATATGTTCTTCGTAACTGTGGATCTTGACAGTCAAGGCAACAACTGAAACCACAAACCACAGAGGATGAGAACTGGGCACAGAGGAAGGGCCTAGGCCTGAGTTATGGTTCAAGAACTCAAGGAATAATAATCACCAGTGCTCTTGTACAGTACGCCACAACTTCCAAAGCACTCTGAGCTCAAGAGCTCAAATGACTGGGTTATGTTTCCTTTACAAAGCAAAGTGTAAGGAAGGGAAGTTCCTTAATTTTATAAAGGTTTCATTCTCAAATATAGCAAAACTACTGAATTCAGCAATTAGTCTAGGAGGTATGCGCTAATGGTTAAAGATTCAACACTGCACTGGAGGTCCTAGCCAATGCTGTGCGATTCCACAACTGTCAAGGTCAATTCCAGACCGCTTCCCTTCTAGCTGCCACCTGTAGCTCGAATGAGTTTATCACTGATCTCCTAGAGTCCCAGAATACCCTTCCTTCAGGTGTCTTCTTGTTTGATGCCTGTCTGTATGCAAAAATGGAGGCAAAGGCAAAAGCAGGTGCCCTAAGGAGAGGCTGGCACTACAGCAGACCCTCCTCGAAAACACACTGAGTTCTGGAAGTGCTGCAGGGTGAGCCGTGGGAAGCTTGGCCCTGACCACATGGTCCCTTCACACCACCTCAGCTGCAGAGTGGAGAGAGACAGGCACGAGCTCTGGTTTCTGAGGGAGCTTGCCTGAGCTCACATGGAGGTACGAGGCACGATGTCCAGCATCACAGAGCTCAGGACACAGAGTCTGGTTTTTACTGCCCTTGGGCCTGCCTATCTTGCCCTTTAAATGAGTCAGATCTAATTCCCAGTGCACCTGAAGACAAGGGCCCTGGATCAAATACCAGTTATCGACTCCCCTGCACCCCCAATCCCCAAGGGCTCTATGACCAACTTCGAGCCTCCAGGGAGCTGGTGTCCTCAGGATTTGCCGTGATCTTGTTCATCAACTGCTCCCGCTTGATCTTTAGCTTCTCCTTCTGTTGAAGGTAACAGAGAATCTGTGAGGTTTGCCATCCTTGAAGAACTAGCCCTCTTACCTCCAAGGTCATGGCTGTAGTCACAGCAACTAGGCCATGAGGCTCAGGAACTGACTTCACTCTGCTCACCAGGGCATGGCCTCTAGCCAATCAAAAGCTATTCATATCTAGAGAGTCCAAGGCAACTGCTGTGGACAGGAGAAACGGCTTGTGGAATGAATGTCCCCAAAGCCTCTTCATTCATTTAGGCTTCAGTCTTTGTCGAGCCTACTGTTTGTCAGGTGCTGGGGGACAATGGGGGGATAAGTCTGTCTCTGCCCTTGGAATGCTCAATCTGGGGGTAGTGACAAATGGACACAGAATAATAGTGGGATGAGTGCTGTGACTCTGGAAGCTGGGATGGGAGATGTCACCAGGGTAGGAGGGAGTCCCCAGAGGACAGGGCTGAGGTAGGTCGGGTTTGACACAAGCCGCTCACCTTGTTGGACATTTCCAAAGACAAGAGTCTTTTCACAACATCATCAACCCTGTGGAAAAACATAATGATGAGAGAAAAGAATAGGGGGAAAGGGAAAAGGGGAAGAATTCTGTTTTCATTTTAGTTTGAAAAATAAGAATGAAGATTTCTCTTACAACAAATGAGATGGGGAGTCATTTCCCTGGGACTAGAAAGCAATGTGTATCTGATTTGCTGGGCTGAGAACAGGGAATGATGTGATAACCCCAGAAAACTGGGGCTGTCAGCTCAAGTGTTCCAGGCCCATCAAGGGAGGACAAAGGGAGAGTTTCTATTTTAGCTAGAATATGGTTCAGTCTGTCCTGAGACACATCAATTCTAGAATCACTGTTTCTTTTTCATGTCACATTGCACAGTGGGAGGGATTGCCCAGCCCCTCCTGTGCAGGATGGGAGCGAAGTAGAGGATCTTGATTTTTGTGCCGTTCATCCTGGATTCAAATTCCAGCTCTGCCCCCTTGGAGCTGTCTGACATTGGATAGCTTGTCAGTCTATACAACGTGGACACTATTTCTTCCCTCACAGATCTTTTGTGAGGATCAAGAGATGAGAGATTTTTACAAAGACCCACGATGCATGCATGTTGCCTCCTTGTTATCTCATGGTCTAGGGTCTTTACCCAGAGCACAAAAAGAGCTAGCAGGTGAGCTCCACTGTTTTGTGCCCAGTTACCCCATCCATGTCTGGGCTTCTACAGTTCTCTGCCTCATTCTGTAATAAAGCTTCATTCTAGAATCACAGCCATTCTTTCCCCTCTCCTTGCCAATCCTCCCAGGGCCCCCGACCTTCTCAAAGAGATTTCTTCCTGCTTACTTCTCAATGCCAGGGATGTTCTGGTAGTCTTTGAGCAGCGTGGAAGGGGGTGGATCATCCTCTCGGCTGGGTCGGACTGTCAAGTATAAGGATGGAAAATACCCAGAGTCAACTTTCACTGCCTTTCCTGACAAACTTAGCTCTTCTCACCTGCTCCTCCCCCACCTTTTTTTAAAAAAAATATTTATTTATTTTTGCATACAAGCTGGGGTGCAGGCCAGAGGTGTGGGGTGGTGAGAGGGTTCACCAGAGACAGAGTGGGGAGCAGAACAGGCAGATGGACCAAAATACACTGCTGAGGGGAGCAGTGGCGAGGCAGGAGAGGTCTGTTGCGCCATGTGGAAATCTCCCCAGCTGGGCACTGAACCCACGCTGTAACCACCAACAGCTCCACAGCACTGCACTTAACCCACTGAGCCACCAGGGAGGCCCATTCCCCCCCTTTCTTAAAGATTTATTTTTATTTATTTATGCATAGAAGAACTGGGGTGTAGGCTACAGGTACGGGGGGTGAGAGAAGTCACCAGTAGGGAGCAGAACAGGCAAATCAACTGAAATACACTGCTGAGTTGAGCAGCGGGTGAGAGAAGAGAGGTTTGCTGTGCCATGTGGGTTAGCTCCCTGGACAGGGATTGAACTCAGGTAGCAGTGACTGGCAATAGCTTGATAGCGCTGAGACTTTCACCCCTGCACCACCAGTGCTCCCTACCTTTGTCAGAAAGTGAGTATCTTTGGGTTCAGTTTCTTCTTTGCAAACTTGCCTAGACACCTGCCTGCCTTGATAATTCATTTTGGGAGTGAATTTCCCAAGAGTCTTACCCAAGACCCCATGCTATGCCTCTCACACACCTGTCTGACTCTGTAGTTATGAGATTCCTCACTAGGATGAATCCTCTGGTGAATGGACTGAGTTTGACTACTTTTGGATCTCCCAGTCTGGTCCATGGCCCAGCATAGACTAGATAAAACACTTGCGGGCTGACTGTATGGGTGAAACGGGACCGAGGAGGCTGTTTGGTAAGCACCAGAGATGACAGGATATCCTCAGCCTTAATGTGTATATCCCTATGTTCCCTTGAAGTGAGAGACAGGCATGGGGAGATCAATTTGTCTTCAGTCAGATGCTGTTCTGACACTATGAAAATACTATCAATATCAATAGATACAAATACATACTATAGTTTATTGCACACAGTTCTGAGGACACTTTTCATGTGTAATCATTGAGTCATGATAACCATCCTCCCAAATACTTTCACACTCATTTCTGAAAGAGACCCAAAGAAGTAACTTGCCCAATATCATTTACTGAGCAAGAGGGATCTTAACCAATGTATGGACTGTCTTGAAATGGGAAACCATGCCCTCCACCTCAGAAGGGCAGACACAGAGTGCTTATATTATAGTTAGGTTTGGGGAGTGTCAGCAACCTGCTCTCTCTTCATCTTGCTCATCTTCACTTCCAGATAGTCCAGAGGCTCCCCATACCTACACTCCACCTCCCCTTCACCTCCTATGCAGGTTTTAGGTCTATGGCTTTGTGACTAGGTGGATGTGGAGGTCTTCTACTCAGGACCTCTGGACCACCCCTTTGCTCACCTGATGGCACTAATCAGCAACCTCTTGTCCCCGTGGCCCCAAGATTTTCAAGCAGATTCTCCCCAAGTCCTACCCCAGTAGCTCTTACCTTGTTTCTGGATGGCATATTCACGGGTGGCGTGGAAGATAAGACCTATATGGAAGAGAGAGGGCTGAGGACCGCGGCTTCTTAAATAAGCAGTCCAGTCTTCATTCCTTTTTATAGTCCTTACACTATCCTTCTTCCATGATCTTTGCTGCTCTGTGCCTAACTGCCTCATCATAGTTTTCAAACCACTTCCCACCTCGCCTTAGTTCTTTTTCACCTAACACCTTTTCTCTCACCCCGCTGCACTTCTCCCCCATTCTCGTCCCCTGAATCCTTTCTTTCCGCCGAATCCCATTCCCCTACACCTAATATTGGGTTTTTCCGCTCACCTCGAGGAGTTGAGGAAAGGCCCAGTCGGCCAGAGGGAAGACTAGCGCACCCACCACCCGGCAGCCCAAGGACTGGGGCTTGGGCCCGTGCAGGGGTCCGAATGGAACTCAGTGACCTCCACGCGGCTCTCAGCATGGTGACTTCTAATATCCGCAAGATCTGCGCCCTCGGCGCCGTCGCCTTGGTGGTACGGACTGGGTTACATGGGCGCCGCCATGTTAACTCAGGCTCAACCAATCGAGTACCGTTGCTAGGTCGTAGCCATGAGGCCCGAGAGAATGGATTAGAAGGGCTGGACTCAGTGATGACGCTAGGATCGAGTGAAGAGGTCTGGTTAGGGGTTGCAGGAGATTGGGAGCTCGGAGGTTGCGGCACCTTGTCATTGGTTTGTGGTGCTGTATACATTCTAAGGTGCTGCATTTTCTTAGGCATACATCTCGCCCTTAATCCCACTCTACAACCTTGGTCTCCGGCTCCGGTTATTTTGAGGACTTCTGGGAAGGTTGTGCCATAGCCTTCTATCCCTGATTTAGGATTTCCACTCCACTCCTCCCACAAAGTCCACGACAGGAAGGAGGGCTGGGGAGCGGGGCTGTAAGAACTACTGGGTCTCAGCTACCTCTTTAGCAGCCTTGTGGCCTGGTGATTAATGTCCTTGATTCTAGAATGAATCAGCAGTGGGCTGGCACCCTAGCTAACCCATTAATTTACTCATTGTGTGATTCTGTGGACCAGTCATAACCTTTCTGGGTCACAGTGCCTTCATCCCTCAAATGGGGATGGTAATAGCAGCATCTATCTTTATTTTTTAGCGTTAGAGGATTAACTCAGGCAGTTATGTGCAGTACAACTGCCATATAGTGAACATTGGTTCAACAAATATTAGCTGTGATTATTTGTGAAACGAGGAGTTTAAGGACAAGTACAAATTAAATGTAGGAAAAATCAATTTTAATTCTCCCAAACGGGAAAAGCCTCCTCCCCACTCATATTTTTCAGAACATTTACTTCAGGGTATTTGAACTGTTCTTTGGAGATATATGTAAATCTTTTAAAACACCAAATGCCCTTCCGGCTGGTTTTCTGACCAATAATGTTTTTTTCTAGGACCTGAAAGTCATTTCTTTGAGATGTCATCATTAAAGACAGCTGTACCCCTATCTCTCAGTTTCTGTGGGAGGGTAGGAGCCTAACTTGAGCTCTAAGTTGCAACCTACCTCCTCTCAGGAAGATAGGAATTTATTTTTCCTTTGGATAAATGCAGTTCGCAAACAGAGGTGTCTTCCACATTTACCAGGTAAATTTAGGGTGAACTTTGTGTGATAAATGGTGCTGTCAATTTACTGTTTTGAGAAATTGTATGCAAAAGTTGTAGACACATGGTTACACGAAAGGATACAGTTCTTTCTGTCTTTGTAAGCTCTTTTGCAGGTTGTCTGTGATATGTATCACATCTGGTTTGACACTCATTAATAATCCTTCTTCTCACCTTGTGGGGAGGTTTTCTAGGTCGGCAGATTTTTAAAAAAATGTATCATTTTTAAAATTGAGGTTACTGGCTTTTACAACTCTGTAAATGATTTAGGAGTATAAATTGGCACCTCTTCAGATATATGTTACAACGCCAGCTCCACCACCTAATACCCATAGTACTCCACTTAGTCCATTGGGCTCCCTCCCGGCTGTTGTTCTTTATCCCTCCACTCCCGCTCTGGTAGTCTTAATTCTACCAGCAGATTTCTAGGGTTTGTTATTGTATTTTCTTTTGCTTTGTTTTTTATATTTCACATGTGAGCAAAACCATCTGGTATTTGTCTTTCTCCTGACTTATGTCACTTAGCACAGTCCCCTCCAGTTCTATCCAGGT
Organism: Scalopus aquaticus; assembly: GCA_004024925.1. NCBI lineage: Eukaryota > Metazoa > Chordata > Mammalia > Eulipotyphla > Talpidae > Scalopus > Scalopus aquaticus. Next base: position 24,775 of record PVIJ01002197.1, on the reverse strand, counting down.
TGTCATAAATGGCCATATTTCATCCTTTTTATAGCTGGGTAGTATTCCATTGTCTACATACACACCACATCTTCTTTACCTACTGGTCTGTTGTTGGGCACTTAGATTGTGGGAGATTTTGTTTTAGACTCTATTTCCTCAATAGGGCTGAGTCTTTCAGAGGCCTATTCCCCATGTCCCACATGTCTCGTGGCACTCTGTGACTCCCTCCAGGTAACCTTGGCCACTGTGTCCTAGTAACCAGTTTTCAAATCTCCACAGATTCGGAGTTCTTTGAGGGTGGACTGAGCAGAGTCATTTTTGAATCCCTGCTGTCAGCCCAGGGCCTTGATGCTAGGTGAGTGAATGAATGAATGCATGGAGGAAAGACTCAACAACAGGACGATTCTGAAATGTAGCCTCTGAGTGCTAAGGCCCTGAAACAAGAAACAGACTCAGGCACACTTAAGAGTTTCTCAAAACAAAACAAATATATAAATCAGATTAAGAGACCAAAATTACAAGAAATAAGCATAAAAGACCAGTGGGCAGGACTGGGTGAAATGTTCTCTGACTTTTAAAGTGGGAGGCCCAGCTCATGGAGATCGGGGAGATAGAGTAGGGATGCTGGGACCTGGGATAGAGGCGACTGAGAGTCTTTATGCGTCTTCTTGGGCTGTGTGGTTTTTATAGCGATGGGCATGCTAACCCTTTCCTTTCGAGAGGTAGGCCTAGGTGGGAGGGAAGCCCTCCAGGGGCTAGAAGCCCTCCAGGGGCTAGAAGCCCTCCAGCCCCTCCACCCCATGTACCTGAAGCCCCTGCAAGAGGGGGAAGTCCAGCAGTGGTCCAAAGACACAGTCGTCTTCCTGGTTTGGAACTAGGGGCTCTGGGGTGCCTAAGGGACTGGTGTGGAACCAGAGGTTCTCATAAGACTTGGGGCTGGGGGTGAGGCCCCCTAAGAGAGGCTGAGTGGAGTTGCAACGTAGGTAATGCCCTGGCCCTGGGCTAGTGGGGCTCCCCAGCACCTGCCCATACAGGACATGGTCACTGGTACCAGATTCAGACTGGGTACAAGGTGCTCTTGGGTCCCCTTGGAGCACATAGGCCTGGGCCAGGGTGGGGAGGCCACAGCTCTCTGAGCCATCGTTGGATTCCCAGGGCGCTGGCTTCTTCTCTTCCTCTTCCACCACTATGATCTTGGTGATGGGTTGCGTGCCAGGATCCTGAAGGCTGGGCAGCTGGAAAATCTCCTAGACACAAGGATGTGGGTGTGAAGGCATGATTCATTTCGGATGTCTGCCCCAACCCCTGGCCCTTTGGAGCTTTGGCAATTGTGGGAACATTCCGGCTGCTCTCTGTTGGAACTCAAAGGGTTGCACTTGCAAAACACCTCATGTGTTTGCGATGTGTGCTGCATGCTGTTCACTTGGCTCAGTGATTCTTGCTAATGGTTCTGTGTGGGGTTAGTTCCGTTTCATAGTAAGATGACTGTGGCTCTGAAATGGTAGAACCCAGAGCTGCTGTACTCCAAAAGGAGGGGATCTTGCTAGGATGTGGTGGGAAGGCCTGCGTCCTCACCCACAGAGAGGTGCCCTCCACTTGGAGCCTAGGCCAACACCCCTAGACCCATCCCCCTCTTCCTGCAGGGTTCTTACCTCTGACATGATGGTGGGCACCCATGAGCCCAAGCTGCTGTGGGCTGGGTCAGGGACAGCTGGCCAGAGGGGGTTCTTCCTGTTGGAGAAGGAGGCAGGTAAAGATGGGGTCAGGCGTGCCCTGGCATCTTTCCATCCTTTCCCCCACTCACTCCTGGCCGCTGAAGGGATGACCCCTTAATGCAGGGAGGAGAAAGGGAGAAAGTGGGAGTCCTGGCTCCCGGACATGGGCTCTGAGGCCTGGGAAGGCTGGGGGAGATTCAGACTGACCCACTTGGCCCTGCAGTTCCGGGTGGGCAGAGTAGCTGGGTGTCAGGTATTTTGAAATGACTCACCTGGGTCTGCAGTAGAGCCAGGCTGCCCCACAAAGGCAGAAGAACAAGAGCAGGAGACTGGACAGGCCCAGGAAGATGTGCAGCTCAGACTCATCTGGTTAGGGGAAGGCCAGAAGAGGTTGGAGTGCATGTGAATAAGCCTAGGTCTCCTCCCTCAGACTGGGGGACCCTGGGACAGACTGGGTCTCCTCCCTCAGACTGGGACCCCGGGACAGGACTGGGTCTCCTCCCTCAGACTGGGGGACCCCGGGACAGGACTGGGTCTCCTCCCTCAGACTGGGGGACACCGGGACAGGACTGGGTCTCCTCCCTCAGACTAGGGGACCCCAGGACAGGACTGGGTCTCCTCCCTCAGACTGGGGGACCCCGGACAGGACCGGGTCGCCTCCCTCAGACTGGGACCCCGGGACAGGACTGGGTCTCCTCCCTCAGACTAGGGGACCCCAGGACAGGACTGGGTCTCCTCCCTCAGACTGGGGGACCCCGGGACAGGACTGGGTCTCCTCCCCCAGATTGGGACCCCAGGACAGGACTGGGTCTCCTCCCTCAGACTGGGACCCCAGGATAGGACTGGGTCTCCTCCCTCAGTCTGGGACCCCAGGACAGGACTGGGTCTTCCCCCTCAGACTTGGGGACCCAGACAAGGCTTGTCTACTCTCAGAACAGAGATCCTTTGGGGGAAGCGCCCTCCCAACAGCCTTGTCCCAACGGCTCCCTTCCCCCTTTACCTAGGGCCAAGGTCATCAGCGTGAGGCTCGTACTATTGATGGCCCACGCCTGGCTGGTGACCATGAGGTGGACGTGGTACAAGCTGCCGGGCTCCAGACCATGGAGGTCATAGTCGCGGGAGGAGGCATTCAGGATGGTGGCTGGAGTAGAGGCGAATGATCAGCCTGGGCCCTGATGCTGAGTTTCCCTTTGAGGCTGCTGAGCAACCCATCCTGGCCCCTCTGAGCTGTGGGGTGCTAAGGATAGACTCACAGAAGGACTGGTCCTGAGCGTTGGTCCAGAAGATGGTGTAGTGGGTGAGGGGGCTCCTCCCCAGCTCAGCAGCCTGGGGCACCCACTCCAGCCGAGCCCAGGTCTTGCCAATGTGCTTCAGATGCAGCTCTGGGGCATGGGAGGGGGCTGCCGGAAGAGAGGCAGGGGCTGACCCAGAGTGGGGAGGGTGGAGAGCCCAACTGGACTTCTTGGGAGCTCCAGACCCAAGAACCAGGACATGCTGCAGGGTGAATGGCAAAAGAGAGTCCAGTCCAAGGGCTGGAAACTCTTTTCCAAGCCTCACTTTCCCCGGAACTTTGTCTGGATTCTGTCTGCCAATATGTGCCTGACTCAGGATTTGAACCTGGTTCTCTGACTCCAAAGCTCCACTACTTGACTTCTGCCCGTCCTGATTTTGTCTCACTCAACTTTCATTGCTGCTTCTCTCTTTCTAAATTATGCCAGGCCCTCTGCCTAATTTCTGTCACATGGGATAGGGCAGTTGATTCATTTTTACCAGACTCGCTTCCCGAATTCTGCCAAACTCAATGCCCGTTTTCTATCTTCCCACCATCTGACTTCCATCCAACTGCAGGTTCAGTGTAAGCCAGAGGTAGTTTGGGATTGGGAGAGACCCCTGTCTGGGCCAGGATGGAGAGGCAGGAAATGCTCCCTCATATTCCTGATTGTTAGGGACCAGGCGGCCTTGAAAGAGAGAAGATTCTGGGAAGAAGCCTGGTTGCAAACAAACCCATTTCCTGGGAGTAGGCGTAGATGTGCTGGGAGGGTCCCCTGGAGTCCTGGTATAGGGGCGTCACGGTGATCTCGTAGAGCTGAAAGGGCCTGATGTTCTCTGTAGAGATAAAGGGGGGTAGGCGCTCTGGTTCAGACCCCTACTCAGGGATGGCCTGGCTCTCTGCTGCAGGGCTAGCCTCTGCCATCTCCTGATCATTTGGTAAGGGTAGGGGTAAAGGAGGGAAAGTAGAAGAGGGTGCCAGAGAGGTGGCAGGGTCCAGGCTGCAGAGAAGTCTGGCTGGGCTATAGAAGAACTTCTGAATCTGAGGGTGAGGTGAGAACAGTGAAGGCCTGAGACAGACTGGGGAGTCTGCTCCTCTTGGGTGTTCGGGCTGCCCCTTGCCCTCTGGCAGCCAAGCATTGCCACCCCTCTCCCCAGGCCTGCCCCCTGCCAGCCTCCAGGCCTGCCTCACCCTGCAGCAGGGTCCCTGCGATGCTCCCATTATGCTCCATCCTCCAGATATTACTGCTGCCACTGGGGCTGGGGGGACCCGGTCCCCACTCGATCACATAGCCCTGAGGCTGAGGACTGGGGGGCTCCCAGCCCACCCAGAGGCTGTGAGGGTCTTGGGCCATCGTGTGGAGTCTGGCCAGGGGCGGGCCTGCAGACAGAGTGGGAGATGGGGGAGTGAAGGTGAAAAGAAGGTGGGTCCTGGGGGGAGAAGCCTGGGTTCAAATCCTGGCTTTGCGATTCAGGAGCAGGGTGACCTTGGGCAAGTCAACATCTGAACCTGGTAAAGTGGTAATGAGGATAAAATTTCCTGCCTCATAGGGCCTTGGTGCAGAGTAAATGAACTGATGCACAGAACAAGTCTAGCTTAATGCCTAATGCTGGGTCCAGCTGGGGCACAAGAAGAGCTGACCCTGCGGCTTTTGGTATGTGCCAGGTCTAGTCCTTGGTGTGTGTTTGCTCGCTGCATCCACAAAGTCTCGTGACACGGGCACTGCCATGCCCCGTTGTATCAATGACACTGAGACAGGGAGAGGCTAAGTAACTTGTGGAATATTAGCTATTGTGATAGCTGTCGTGATAGCTGACAACCTCCCCTGTGAGGACCTGGCGGGGTTGGGGGTGTGGGGTTGATGGCGGACCCCTATGATTGAGCAGTTAACTCAGGGACCATGTTCTAGCTGGGAAAACTTAGGGCTTTCTCTCCCATCTTCCTCTGCAGGCTGGAGAGAGAGAGAGAGTGTGCAGGTAGGCACCACCACCAACTTAACCTGCTTGGGTCAATGATGATAATAACGCCCATGTGTCGAGCAGTTACTTTGTGCCAGTCACAGGCCTGAACTCATGTAATCTTCACAGCAACCCTCTGAAGTAGGCTTTGTGGGCTCCCCATTTGCTAGATGAGTAAAGAGGCCAGGAAGTTAAGGTGCCCAGCACACACTGTTATCAAGTGGCAGGACTACATTTGAGCCCAGGCAATCGAGCCTGTGATTTTACATGCGTGGCCACCGCACCCTCTAACTGCCAGCCCGCTTTACCTCTGCTCTCCAAGAAGACCACCAGGGTGGGCTGAGAGGTCCCGGCTGTGTTATAGGCCACAAGCACCACCTCTCGGACTTCCGAAGGCAAGTGGAAGGTGCAGTTTAGCTCCGTGGTGTTGCAGAGGGGTGGGGCTGCCCCAGCCTGGCCTTTGGATCTCCAGGAGACCAGGTACCCTTGGATCTTCTTGCTGCCTTCCTCCAGGGGCACTGGCTGGGAAGCCATAGGAAGAAAATCGGGGGTGGGGGGAATGCACAGCTCATGGTGAGTTGGGGGTGAGGGGTGGGGGTGGGGGATCCCAGGTACTGAGCCGCCCAGGCTGGGAGCCTAGTGTACCCCTCCCTCCTTCCCTCCCTCCTCTCCGCTCCCGTGTGCCAGGCTCTAGGAGGGAGGGGCCGGTGTGTGCAGCAAGCACTTAGCTATTCTGTGACTCGCCGCTGCCATCGGTGAGTCCTGCACTGCAGTCTCTCCAGAAGGGCACTGCCCAGCTTTGTAGGCTCATGCAAAGTGCATGCAAATCCCCTACTAATGCAGCCAGGTGGCCTAGACCTGTGGGGGCCCTGGGCCACAATGTGCAGGGGCCTGCCTGGGGTGGAGGAGGTCTCAGGGGTTTGAGGATGGCCTTGGGTGGGGGTCACCTTCCAGAACAGCTGCACATCCACTGTCTTGGGGTCCAGCTTCCTCTGCCTCCACCACGTGTCCAGTCTGACCATGGGGGCTACGGAAGGGCAAGAGGAAGGGGTGGCAGTCAGGGAGGGCCCTGGAGGCTGCCCTGGATCTTGGTGGCTACTCCCAGCCCTTCACCACCCACTGACCCCGCTGTGCAGTTGTCAGCTCCAAGCTGGGGCTCCAGTCGCTCCAGTGGCCAGGCAGGGGCCAGCGGACACAGCGCATCTGCAGGGTGTAGGCTGTGGATGGGAGGAGCCCGCAGAGCTCATGCTGGAAGGTCCCGGGGGGCAGGGGGCTCACCTGGTGGGAGCAGTGGGGGAAGTTGTGGCTCGGAGTCTGGAGCCCTGTGCCTTTCAGGGACTCCTCAACTTGTCCTCCCCTCAGCCACCCGCCCCAGGTTGGTGAGGTTGGCTGCTGCCTCACCAGGGCCCAGCTGGCTTCTCCAAGCTGCGGCTGGTGGCGCAGCTCACACTTTTGGTCCATGTGCAGGCTTGGCTTCCACAGCTCCCAGCGCAGCTTTAGGCAGCCTGGCTGGGGTGGGGTCACCTCAGGGCTGGGGTCCAGACCCCACAGGGTGGGGGGCTCCAGTTTCACTGCAAGAAGAGGGATTGTCAGACCCTTTCTGTGCCCCATCAATAAGATTCTGTCTTAGCTCCCCTTTTGTCCCCCTGTTGTGCTTTCACTTCCTCCCTGGGTCTCTATCCACTGGCTATCTCTGTCTCTCTTCATCTCTGTGTCATCATGTTTCTGCAGGTCTGTGTGATGATTTTCTCTAGGTCTCCAGTTCACATTCTTGCCCCCGGGCCTTTGCACTGATCGTCCTTATTGCCTGGAAGACTTTTGCTCCAGAAATCTAGTGCTCCCTCATTTCCTCTAAGAATTTCTCATGTTACCTTTTCAGTGGGGTCTTCCTTGTGCCCCTGCCCCACTTTAATTCCCCAATCACACATCATTCTATTTTATTTCTTTTGCCCCCCAGAATGCAACATGGCAAAGGCCAGGTTTTTGGCATTTTGTTCACTGCTGTACCCTCAGCACCTGGAACAGTGCCTAGTCTACAGTGCCTGTGTCAAGAAATTTACTGGAAGAGCGAAAGACTGTCTCCTTGCCTGTGTCTCTCCCCTTTCTCTGTGCATCTCCAGAGTTCTGTTTCCAACCACATCCCAACTTGTCTCTGACTAGGTCTGCACTATCTCCTTGTGTTTCCCCCTCTGTGCCCCTCTGGGTCTGCCCAGTGTGGGTGTTTCTCTCTTCCCCTGCTCTCAGGTCACCCACCGACATCACTGGGAATAAGGCAGAGCTGTGGGGACACACTGGTCCCTAATGCGTTCTCTGCCTGCACCCAGATGCCCATGTTCTGGTACAGCTGCAGGTTCTTCCGGGGGATGGAGCAGCGGTTCTGCCCGTCCTCAGGCACGCAGTCTGGGATGGAGTCCTCTCGGATCTGGCAGTTGCCCCGGCTCCTGCCAATAGGCCAGGCTTGGGTGTCAGCAGAGGAAGGAAGTGAGGTTCCCTTTGCCCGCCCATCTTTACCTCTAGGGCCCTGAAACCACTGTCCTGCCCCTGCCTTGCCCCAGGACTCAAGGGAACAGAGCTGGTGGAGAGACCCCTACTCACTTGAAGCTCTTTAAGGTGAAGTTGGTGGACAGGTGGGTACTGGGTCCTGGCTCCCATTGGCAGGTGAGGCTATTAGTTGTGAGGTTCATGAGGCAGGACAGGTTGTGGGGTGCAGCAGGGGGGTCTGCATATAGAAGGGGAACATGAGGGCTTTGGGTAGGACCAGCCAGAATTCTCCCACTGGGGCCAACTGGCTTTGCTTCCTTGCTCTGCGTTGTTCCCTCTGTAGTCACCCTGTCTATGCTCCGGGATCCATGGGGTGACTCTGGGTGGGGGGTGGCTCTGGAGGGAATCAAGTTTCAGGCATATACAGGACAAGCATTACTGAGCCTCAGCCCCCTCAGCTGTGCCTTCTTCTATTGTGTAGGGTCTGGGTTCATCTGGTTCTGTCATTCATTAGCTGTGTGATCTTGAAGTCACCTAACTGCTCTGTGCCTCGGTTTTCTCATCCACAAAATGGGGTACTGGTAATGGTCTTGCCCCTCAGGTCCTTGTGAAAGCTGAATGGCTGAAGTGCTCACAGGTACGTAGTACGTGCTACGTGAGTGTTAGCTCTGCTGCTGGTCATTCTTTAACCAGAGCCTCGGCCTGTCTTTGTGTTTTCTAATGTATCGACTTGATCCTTTTCAGTTGGAGCAGAGGGGTGGGACTGGGGTTGGGAGAAGTCAAGGGGAGGAATGAGCCACACTGGTAGAAACTGCCTCCCCACCCTGAGATGCCTCCTATGGCCAGGGAGCTGGGCTGACTTCGCAGCTGCAAGGAATCATGGCTTCTGAGCTACACTGCCTGGTGTAAATCTTGCTCCATCCTTATTAGTTTGTGACCTTCAGCAAGTTGCCCTCTCCGAGCCTCAGTTTCCTCACCTGCAGAATGGGGCTTAGTTGCATCATCCACCGGTAGGGAAGATTATCGTGAACGTAACGTGTTAATGGAGCAAGAGCTCAATACATAACCGCTCTTGTTAGTTACTGGGGGACACAGTGGGCACAGAGACTTACAACCTGCCTGCAGCTCAGCCTGGTCCAAGATCTGGAGGCTGTTGCCCCAGCACAGGCAGCAGGAGAGAAGGGCCTGGGGGTGATTGAAGTGGGGCAAGGTGATGGTGGATTCTTGGGTCCCATCTGGCAGATGGCGCTGTTCCCCACCGGGTTGAAGCTCTGTCCCCAATTTCCACAGAATCTGTGACTCCGGGCCCACATGGCTGCAGTTGTGGTTAATGGTGCAGGAGGCTGTGACAGGGTTCCCCAGTTGGATGATGGGGGCTGAGAGACTGATGTGCCCACACTCCTCCAGGCCTGGGGGGAAGAGAACATACCCTGAGCGATCCTTCTGGCAGAGCTGGGCTATAAGCCAGGCCTTTGTGCTCCTAAACCAAGGGCCCTGAACTTTCTCAGAGTTCTCCTTACCCTTCATAATTATAGAGCTGTAGGGAGCCAGTGGCATGTGCTCTTGGGACAACAGTCCTCAGCCGCACCACCCCTGCCAAGTGACCTGAGGTGGCACCAGTCACGCAGTCCTGAGGTCGCTTGGTCACGAGGCGTAGAAAGAGGATGTCGCCCCATTGTGACTTTCAGGCTTTCTCCATATTGTGTGCAGGGTCTGCTAGCTAAGGCTGGTTTCTATATTTTAAAAGGCTAAGGACTGACAAAGCGAAAACCAAATAAGAACTTGCGACGGGGACTGTTTGTGGCCTGCAAAGCCTAAACCTCACCATTAAAGTCAGCCAACACCTGCTGTACAGCGTCCCTGTCAATCTGGTTCCAGCCTGCGTGCCTCCAGAGATGGGGGGTTCTCCCCATTTCAAGATTGAGTTTTCCTAACCGGAGAGGATGAAACTTACCTCTGCGGTTTCTACCTGGATCCTTTCACTGCCCATGAAGCCTGCATGGGACCCAGGGTTTCCTTCTGCCAGCCTGGCAGCAATTTGCAGATAAGCCCTAACTCCTTCCCTGCCCCAGGCCTTTTCCATGATGATCAATCTAGGTCTTCTCTTCATTTCTTGCGGGTGGCATTTTGCCTGCAGAGGTCTGTGGGTGAGAGTCTGGCCACCTACCCACTGTGACCCGGGCTTGACACCCTTGGAATTCTCGGGAACCCCAGGAGCAATGTGGTAATGCAGGGAAATGATTCCCTACTCCACCCCTGATTTCTCTCCCTGTACCTCCCTTCTTCCCATGGCATCCCACCACCCACTTACTTCTGGGGAGCAGTAAGATGATGAGGGCAACTCTGGTCAGGCTCCAGGTTCCCAGCCCCGCCATAGTGCCAACTTGGTGCTCACCTGGAGGCAGAGGGGTGGTTAAGGTCATGGGCTTTGGCATCAGAGATGAGCTAAATTCATGCTCTGCCCCAGTGTGGCTTTGGCCAGGTTATTTAACCTTTCTGAGCCTCAGTTTCCTTGCAATATGGAGGTAACAACAAGTCTACACTGCTGCTTCTTTGGGAAGAAGACATGAGATGATGCAAGTCAAGAACTTCACACAGTGCCTGGCATGTAAGAAGCACCTCCGTGAGGGCACCTACAGATGTCATTAGACCTGCCTTCCAGGGGTGAGAACAGGGAAGGGCACAGCACTCGTCCCCTGGCCAAATAACTTCCTCTCTGTCTTACCTTCATCCCTCCCAGAAAGCAGAGCCAGAAATCAGGGCTTGCTTGTAGGCAGCTTATCTTGGGAGGATCCCAAGAGCAGAGTGAGGGAGTGGGGAGGATGAAACAGGTCCAGAGGGAGGACCAACGCAAGGGTGTATCATTGACGGTCACCCCTACGGATACCTGGGACTCGATCCTCACAGAACCTTCCAAGGAACCGGGTAGACCAAGTGTGGGTGTAACGGGCCCAGGGGCCAGTGACTGATGTGCTTTTCCCCCATGGACTAATCTTCTTAACAGGGTGCTCCGCAGATTAGTCCATGGGGGAAAAGCACATCAGTCACTGGCCCCTGGGCCCATTACACCCACAACCAAGCCTCACAATGGTCTGCCCAAGGGATAACTTCTCCCTCGACTGGAAGAAAGGACAGGGACATTTGTCCACTGACTCCTGTCCCTTATGGGTCAGGAGTTTATTAACTCCCCGTATGTCAGGGTCACACATATATGAGGACTAGGCAGATTTTCTGGTGAGCTCTGATAAATGGGGCAAAGATGCCCCTGGTAGAAAGAGACAACGCCACAGAGTAGCTGAGGTGAGGGGTCGTCAACTTACACCCAAGGGAGGCTGGCTACCACTGCGATGGTGCAGGGAAAGGGGGACTGAGAAGATGCCAGGTGGGGCACACAGGGGGTCTAATGCCACTCTCAGGACCAGACATCTGATCCTCCAGCACTAATTGCAGGTCAGTGGAACTCACTGAGCCTGCATGTACATACATGAATACTGCATGTAGGGGGTGTCCAGCAGACCCCCTGCACTCAGAGGGAGAAAGCTGCTTGCCTTTTTCTCTCCCCGCCTAGAGGTGTGAATGAGAACTTCCCAGATACCCAAGGCTGTTCCTGCTTACATGAGCCTTCCCCAAGCCCCACTATCCATATTTATGGCTGTATCAGGATGGCAGGTGACAGTCAGACCAAAGGCACATTTTTGCAAATCAGAAAAGAAGCCCCCCTTCTTCTGGACAGATGCAGCCAGTAGACCCTGGAGAACAGACTGGATTCCAGCCTCTATCTGCCCCTCAGCCAGGCAGTTTTGTGCAGTGAGAAACTGTGCAACTGTTCCGAGCACCCTGGTCTACTAATCAGCGACTGGCAAGTTTCCTACTACAGCATACTAGTCTTAGTGTCTTTAAGCTTATTGTTGGGGAAGATTAAGTCTCCTAGGCCCAGATATTGGGACACTGGTTCCCCTCCCTGTACCTTTTTGCTCATTCCCAGCCCTGCTGCCCTAGCAAGGGTGCCCAGCCTGTGCCCAACGAAGTACAAATTCATCCCTCTCCACTGGCTGCTGTCCAGAGGGGCAACCAAACTGGATCCTGAGAAGCACAGGCCTTCTCCCTCTGGGTTGTATATCTGGCATCAGTCCTGGGTTCCCCATGGCAGCCCTGGGTGACCCCACCCTGCTTGTCCCCCACTTTGGAGCCTGACAGCATGGTCACCCTCTCTGACGGCCACTGTGCAGAGAGGCTGAGGGCCCAGACCACCTGACCCAGCTCTGCCACTTACCAGCTTTGTGACCTTGGACAAATCACTTCACTTGTGGGAGCCTCAGTTTCTCCATCTGTGAAAGAGGAATAACAATGGTGCTCACTCCTCAGACGGAGGATGAAATGACATCAGCATGATCAGCACCCAGAGTGCTCAGCTGAGTGTGCCCGGAGGAGACGCTTAGCCCCTGCAGTGATCGCCAAGTGCCCACGCAGGGCAGCACCTCATGGACTCCTGCGTGGCCTATGCCCCTCCCTGACACAGGCAGGCCACGGCCTCTAGGGACTGCCGCCTAGTTTCCATCTCGGTTGGGCTGCAGTTTCAAAGCCCCACTTCTGGGTCACCTACTTCTAGGCCCGTGGCCCCCCAGTCTCTCCAGCCTTCTCCGCTCAGCTCTTCTGATGGAATCCCAGCACACGCTGCTGCCCCCAGTCTCTACCATCACCCCTCCCAGCACACTCCCCTTCTGCCTTCCCCTCTCTTCTCCCACACACACCCTCTCTCCCCCTCTGTTCTCCTTCCAGAGGGAGGCTTTCTGCGGGGTGCTGGTCAGAGGGAGGAGGGGGCTGTAAAGGACCACAGGGAGCTGTCCACCCAGGTGTGGTTCAGAGAGAGGGGGACAGGCAGGAGGAGTAAGAAAGCGGCATACCACGCAGACACACGGGCAGGAAGACGCTCCCTGAGAAGGCGCCATGAAGAGACCGAGACAGGGTGAAAGGGCCCGGGAGACGAGGGGTTGGGAACCAAGGAAAGACTGAAACCCAGAGCACAGGATTCAAGTGACAAAGGGACTCCAGAGAGACAGACTCTGAGACAGATGGAAAGTCAGAGCAAGGCAAGCCAGAGGGGGCTGAGGAGACGGGAGACGGCGAGGGGTGGGACTCTGGTTCTGAGAGAGAGATGTGGAGAGGGGTCGTGATCCTGCCTCCCCTCGGCCCAGCTCAATGGCTCAGATATTTGTGACTTCTCTGATACACCCCTCCCCCCAAAAACCAAACCAAACCCCCAAAATCTGTATCTGGGGCTCCTGGTTCACAGAGCCAAATCCTGATGGCAGGAGCCCTGGCCCCAGGCTGCGCCCCCTTGGCAGAACTGGGGGAGGACCTGGAACTCCAGGGCCCCATCAACACCCAGACTCAGCTCCTTCCTGGGGATCCCCTACTCACGCTGGAGGCCACTGGCCAGGCGGGTGCCTGGCCTCCCTGGTCTCTGCTCCCCTCTTGGCGGCAGGTTCCTGAAAACAGCCGAGGTAGCTTCTCTCCCCGGCCTGTCCGGTCGTTAATGGCTTGCCGGGGACTGCGGATTGCAACACCTGCCCAGCCTCCCCCTCCCTTGCACCGTACTCGCTGCTGCGCAGGCAGCCCCTTCCTCCCAGGAAGGAGCCTGGAGGGAAGCTGGTGAGGCCCGGTGGCCTTCCTGCCTTGGGGGTCTTAAAGGGGTTGGGGGATGTGGCAATGCGGTGTCCCCCTCCTCTGCCTCCGGATTTCCTGACCTCAAAGCTTTGGGGCAGGGCAGGGCCCAGGCTCCAGTACAACTGGGTGCCATTCCCAGTCCCTCGCCCCCCCGCAACCCTGGGGGAGCATCTCTGGGGGCAGACCCTGGCTCAAAGACTTGGCACTGGTGTGGGGCCCCGATCCTCACAGCACTCAGGGGCATCCTTCAGGTTATGGGATTTCGTGACAGTGCCTTCCTCACTGCCCCCCGCCTCATGATATGCTCTTCTGTGTTGCCCACAGCCCAGGCCGATGGCGAGCAAGACAGAGGCCCTGGTGAGGCCCGGGGTATTCATAGGCTCACTGGAGCTTAATGCTTACCGACAGCGATTCTGCCACACTGAACATTTTTTGATGGAGTAAAATAGAGTAGGGCCTGTTGTTATCTGCACCCATGATTCCCTGATGTTGTTCACAAATAATTTTCCGTGCGTTTTCCTGAAGAGGGTTCAGATTGTTCATGGTTTATAAGGATTTATGACCCAATAAAGTTTAGGTGCCAACAAACTAGCAGGGTGTCCGCAGGCTCCTTTACGGAGAACATGGGTTTCTGGGTCTGGTGTGATGGAGCAGGCTGGGCTGCAATTCTGGCTCCAGATTGAAACAGCCAGCTGCCTGCAGCCACTTTCCTAAGATGTCCTGTAGAACGCGTGCCCTCAGACGGTCCCAGCGAGTCTTCCTGCAAAAGATAACCACAACCTGTGTAGACAGGGTTTTGCCATCAAGTTCAATTTGGCTCTGTGTTTGAATATTTTCATGATAAAATGTTGAAAAATAGAAAGATGATTTAAACCGTTACTGAGCACCTAGGTGTTTCTCACCTAGATTGTTGCACTAGCCTCCTCCCTCCTCTCCTGTCCCCCACTTGTTCTTTGTTCCCTCAGCAGCTGGTCATCCACAGTCGTGTTGGTACCCATCAAACAGAAGCCGGTTGATGACACCCTCTGCCCCACCTCCATGGCTCCCCTTTACTCCAAGTCAAAGCCTTCTCTGGCCCCACCCCCTCCCTGGCCCCTCTCTATCTTTATTCACCTCTCCTCGCTCCTCAGTTCCTGCCACTGTTTTCCTGGTTTCTCGAGCTGGTTAGGCTCCCTGCTGCCCCAGGACTGTTGCACTTGCTGTTTCTTCTGCCTGGATTCTCCCCCTCCGCCCCCGTAATTATATGGGTCACTGCCTCCTCTTCTACAAATCTTTGCTGAACATTACCTTCTCATTGAGACCTTCTCTGACTACCATTTCAAAAAATTGCAGCCCGCACTCCCCTCCTCTGTTCTCTCCCATATCCCTTTCCACCACTTGAAACTGGCTGTCCTTAACCCTGACCTCCCGCTGCAGTGCAAGGCCTTCCGGGGAGGGTTTGCATCTGTTTTGTTTACATCTGTCTTCAGCATCCACAACACGGCCTATCACACACGGGCCCTCCATATGTATTTGTTGAATGATGAGTGAGTGGACGCCTCTTCCCCACTTCACCAAACCTGACCCCAGTCCTTACATGCCTCATCTTGGTAAGTGATGCCATCATCTCCATTCCCGCAAGTCAACCAACCCTGGGGCCCTGGAGTCATTCCTCACACCCCTGTTTCCACACCCCCACATTCAATCAGTTCATGGGGAAGGAGATTGGCTTTTTGTCCTTCATTCAGAAAACACACCCCCGGGGCAGGTACAGGGGTACAGGTACAGGGTACATCGCTGAGCAGAAGCAGCCATACTGTCTGCCTTGATGCACACTCAGGTGTGTCCACAACTTGGACATTGGTCTCCTCTCCCTGCCCTTGTCAGGTGTCCCATTCCTCACTTGGACTTGCTGCCCACCTGGGGCCGCTGCGCTGGGCTCTGTCAGCCCCTAGGGGTGAGTTTTCCTACACGCATTCTGACCTTGCCGGTCCCCTTTCTGCCACCCTAACTCCTTAACAGGACAATTTCAAGATACCCCTCAGTCTGGCCCTGCCTCCCTCCCTCCCCTGCCTTCTCTGCCTCCACTCCCCCAGATGCGCCACATTGTACTCCAGATGTGCCAAATTTGCCTGAGTCTCCCTGCCTTCCCCCAGCTCTGGGATACCAGGGTGTTTGCTCTTGCCAATCCCTCTTTCCCTGGCTGGCCAAGACCTGTCTCTGGCCCAACTCTCTGTGCTGGACCTTTCTTCTGTGGCCTGGCAGTGGGCTGTTGACTGTTTCTTCCATTAGACTGTGAACTCCTTGAAGGCAGAAACCACGTTCTCATCTCTGCTTGCAGCCTCAGCACAGAGCGGGGCACGGGAGGACACTTGGCAGATCTACAGGGCCGCAGCATCTTGGAGAAGTTGTTTATCCTGTCTAAGCCCCCTTATCTGCCACAGGGATAACTCCTTTCAGGGGTGTTGTGAGGACTAGACGAGCTGTGGGAGGCACAGAGCCTAGCGCTTAGTAGATGTTCAGTAAAATTCCTTTCTCCCTGCCCCCCCGCTGCCCCACCTCCTGCACAACTCAATATTTCAGAACAGGATTTTACTGATCTCATATGTGTTCCCTTCTCCACTGAGCACCTGCATCAGGGAACAGCGCTGCAGCAGCTGAAGGGAAAGATTTAAGGAAAACTTTCCTTAGGGGAGAGATATTTTTTTTTATGTAGAGAGGTTAAGAGCAGGGACCTAGGAGTCAGACTGTTTGGGTTTGTCACTTACTAGCTCTGTGATCTGGGCAAATTGTTTAACCTCTCTCAGCCTTGGTTTCATCATCTTTATAGGGGGTATAATAATAGTATTTGCTTCATGGATTCTTGAAAGTAAAGGATGAAATAATGCAGATCAGGCATGTGAGCTGAGCCAGGCACACAGCAAATGCTCAGGGAATGCCTCTCTGAGCAGTAAAGACAGATGTGGTGTTATGCTCGTCACTCACACCCAGTGTCTGCCTTGTGGGTACTTTCTCTAGCCCTCCTGCCCTTGCTTCCTTCTCATCAGAGAGGGTGGCCTCTGTGAACTGGAAACCCCAGTCGGGGGGTTGAGGAAGGGCACCCCGTTCTTGGCAGTCCTACTCTGTGTTGGATGGCTTTAGTTTCTGTTATTGCCAGTAATGTGCGGGATGGCTGGGCGGGTCCCGGGGCTGCCAGGTCTTGGGGAGGCCCCGGCAGGGGCTGGGTCAAGTCAAGCTGAGTGGAGGAAGTTCGGGTTGTGCTTGTCTGCCAGAGGCTGCTCTGGCTGGAATGTACAAGTCGGCTGAGATTGTGCAAACAGGTCATTGTGCAAACACACCCCTGTGTGTGACCTTGATTGTGCAAATAGGTGTTTACTGGAGGCTGCCAGGCTCTGGCTGCCTGCTTACAAAAAGTGCCTGAGCTGTTGACTCAGAAAGAAACCAGAATCTGGACACGTTCTTCCTTGAACACGCCCTGAACTTTCTGCCCCCAGCTTTGCCCGGCTGTCTCTCTGCCTGGAGTGCCCTCTCCCACTCTGTCTCCACCTGTCAAAATGTTACCCATTCTTCAAGGCTCAGCAAAAATGCCAGTGAGTCTGTCTCCACCAACTTTCCCCTCCTTTGCATTTGGTCCAAAATCACTGATTGTGGACCACTTATAGGCGTTGATAGCTTATGAGTTCCTTGAGGATAGCACCTTTCCTTGTTCACTTCTGAAAGGTTAGGAAACTGAGGCCCAGAGAGGGAAAGTGACCTGTTCCTTCATCTTTGCTGTTTGCTCCAGCCCCTGCCTGGGTTGAGGTGGGACTCCTCCTGGAACTGAGGGCTGGGTGAGATTCGTAGAGAGGAGGGAAAGGTATTCTGGGCGGGAAGAGCAGAAGGAAAGACACGGAGGCTGGAATGGGAAGAGTGTGTCAAGGGACCTTAGGAGAGGTAGGACGAGAGAGCAGATTGGGGATGGGAGTGGGGACAGGTCCGCGTTCGAGGCCCAGAGGTGACATTGACTTCATGACCTTGGGCAGCAACTCACAGTCTGCTTCAAGAGTCCCATGTCCTGATTCTTCACACACACCGAACTAAATACATTCCCACCCAAGCTCCCTCAGCTTTCTCCTGAGACTCTCTTCTCTGTCCTGGTGACTGAAGGCTGGATGCCTGGATTCAGCCTGGCCTCCTCCCTGTCTCTCTTACCCCATACCTGGCCTGTCAGCCTTCCTGTGGGTTCTGCTCCTCCTCTCCCCTCTCAACTCTCAACGGCTGGAGCCGGGACCTCATTGCTGTTCCGCTTGACTCTCCTGGTCTCCCGACCTTCATCCCTGGATGATGCCCTTGTACTCAGCCAAGGGCTTCTTCCAAACCACGAGTCCCAGCATCTCCCTGTCCCGCTGAAAACTGCCCCCGGCTCTCCACTGCCTGGGAGAACGTTCCCAGTCTTCCTCACCCTCCATTCCATTTTCTAGCACATCAGACCACGTACTGCTTTTTCACAGCTCCAGGCCTTGCCCACACTGTTCCTTCTGCTTGGAATGCTCCTGCCCTTGTTTCTGTGTCTGAAGACGTCCCTTCCACCCTTTGGAACCCAGTCAAAATGTTGCCTCCTCTGTGAAGCCTCCCTGGGTTTCCTAGACTGGATTAGGTGCTATCTTCCTGGTCTCCCAGGTATTCTATAAAGGTAGGGACAGAATCATGGGTGACCCCAGCACCCATGTTTGGAGCCTGATGTAGAGGAGGTGCCTGTGAATGGCGCTAAACAATTTGGATGTTGGACTGGGGTCTTCACATTTGAGGGGTCCTTAGTGGCCAACAGGTTACAGACAGGAGGTCCGGAGGAGTCTCTTCCACCCTGTGGTAGCTGGCATTAGATTCGCCTACTTTCCTGCTGGTTGGAAATTTTGGCAGGATTGGCAGGTTGGCAGGATTTTCTGCGTGTGATTGGTGCCTCTGAATGAAAAATGAATCAATTAGGACATAATCAATGCTGAAGCCTAGAGGGTGAGATGCAGGGCCCCGAGCTGCAAAGAGGCTGGGATGGCTGCCCAGATGCTCTCTTGGGGCCTGGTTCTAGGGAAGGAAGCAGAATTCTAGCTTTGGCTGGGCAAAGGGAAGACCCTCCCCCTGCTTGTGGTCTGCTGGCCAGGAGGGCCTTATCTCGGTTCGCCATAGTGTGGCTGGGGAGGGGGCTCCATCCCGGCAGGAGGGGTGGCGGGGAGTCAGGTGAGGTGAGATAAAGCTGAGATACTTATCTTGGCTTGGAGGAAACTATCCTGTCTGCAACCCTGTGGCTGGCAGGCCGGTGGGGGACTGTCAGATAAAGGAGAGTTCCCAGGCCAACCAGCTGGGCCAGCTTCCCTCCCGGTCAAGAGCTTCCTTGGGTAAGGGAGCTGGGTCCCAGCAGCTGGCTCCTGCCCCACAGCCCCGGGGTGGACAGGTGGAAGGGACAAGACAGAGGCATTCTTCCTAAAGCTTTTGCCGGGAAGAGTGGCCAGGAGAAGTCAAATGACTCATTTAAGACAAGAGAGAGGTGAAGGCAAGTCCCTAACTTCTATGATGAGGATGGGGGTCTGCATTCTCCCTGCTTCCTGGGGTTCTTGGCCTGGACCCTGGGAAGAACAGGATGTCCCCAGAGTCTTCAGTCTAGACCCAGGGCTCATGGATGGAGGTTTCTGCCCACAGATAAGTCTTTGCTGGGGGGTGCCAGGGGACAGAGGCTGGTGGCTTTTGAACAAATATATTTAACTCCTTGTGGCTAGTATTGTTGTTATGAGTGGTCTAATTGCGGGGGCAAGGCCTGATGTTGTCTCTCTATCACCTAAACTCTCAGGCTCTTCTCCTGTGCTTCCTGCAGCACCCAGTTTATTCAATTTATTCATTCACCCATCCCAAACCTCACTTCTTACCTTCCTTTCATGTATCCTCACTCAGCCCTACATCCACCCATCCATCTGCCTACGCACACACCCATCTACCCGCCCCTCACCTATCCCTCACACCCGCCCGCTCATTCATCTACCTGCCACGATGCACTCACCCACCTTCCCTTTATCTGTTCAGCAGATTTCCTTGCGTACCTACAACCAAGCGCAGGCACTCGGGCTGTGGACAGTGGGGTAAAGTCAGGTTCTCATGGTCTTTGACAAGCAAGCTTTCTATACCCTCAAGCTCTTCACAGAATGTCTGGCTGCATCCCTCTCCTAAGGGCACCTCCTATGGTGCCCCCTACCATCTCCCAGCAACCCTGACCAAGGGAGGCCACTCCAGATACCACAGGAGCTGAAATGTGCTTGGTGGGAATGCAGGCTGGCCCAGCGCCTATGGAGAGTCTCAGAATATTAAACACTCTGCCATAGGATCCAGTAACTCGATTCATAGTTCACTACCTGAGGAATGCGAAACACCAGTCTGAAGGGACACACACACACCTATGTTTGCTGCAGCCCTATTTACAATAGCCAGGTCATAGAAACAAACTAAAGGCCCAAGGACAGTGGCCTACCTTGTCCCTCTGGGTGGGGGTCAGAGGCACCACAGCGAGGCATCTGCCAGCATGTGGGTCCCCTGCTTGGCAGGGGTGAAGCATCGGGAAGGATAAGACATTCTTTCTCCTCCACAGAGCGAGTAAGTTCCTTTGTATTTCCAAGGCTCCTCCTCAGTCTTCGGTGTGTGTGTGTGTGCGTGACTAGGGTCATGGGGGTTTCTGATGGTCCTTTATGTTCTCTGTCAAGTATTACTCTGGGAGAAGAGAAGCAGAAGCAATGCTTTGCGTGGGGCGGCCCTGCAGAGGGGAGGGCCGGCCAGGAAAATGGAAGCCAGTCAGGGTATTTAAATAGAGGGAATTTAGTGCAGGGCCTTGACTATGCCCAGGTCAGGAAGGGCGGAGAAGCCAACCAAGGCAAAGTGAGGCAAACCCCAAACGATTAACAACCAGAAGCTATAACCACTCTTGGGCAGGAGACAATGGGGGAGGCAGGAGCTGGGGCGGCCCCCTGGTGAACCTGCCAGGCACGAGCCTGGGGAGAGCTGTTGCTAGAGCTGGCGCCCTGGTGGGAGGGTGGCTGAGAGTTCCCTGACTCCTGCCACCTTCTAACCTCCCACTGATGCCTCTTACTGTCCCAGGAGCCTGGGATGTGGGACACAGTCTGAGGGGGCAGCCTCTGGGCACCAGGAGCAAGGAAGGGTCCCAAGGAAGGCGGTGAACAGATCTGGGGCTGACACCAGAAGGCTGTGGCAACAGTGGGGTTGGGGCTGGTCCCGGGACTGGACACTGATCACAGGACTTTGCTCCTGGGCTGCTAGGGCATCTTGCCAGTGTACCCTGGCACTGTCCAGGGCACCTTGTTGGAATGCTCTGCCTCTTGATAAGGGGGCCATCGATCTGCTGCCCTGCAGAGGAGTTCCTGGAGCTGCCCTGCGTGGCCGGAGAGAGACACACAGGTGGGAGGACGCCCCTCTTGCAGCGGTGCAGAGACGGCTGTGGATGGGCCAGGCCAGGGGCAGCAGGGAGGAGAGAAAAGCCTGCACTGGAGGGTTCAAGGAGGGAAAATGAAGAGCTCGTGGGCACTGATTGGATGCGACCAGGGATACAAGACACAGGGCCCGTTTTTCCTCCAGTGGACGTACAGGAGGAAACAAGGATGATCTGGCTGCCTCAGTGGGACTGGGTGGTCGTATCCTGTGGGGGCTTTATGAGGCTCAGACCCCATGTTATGAACCAGGCCCTGGTCCAGAGAAGGTTTCCAGGGCAAGGAAGGAGCAGCCTCTGTGGGAGTCAGGGAGGCTGTGGTAGCTGCTTCCTGCCCTTTTCCAGGCTACAGATCCCTGTAGGGGGCCTGTGAGGGGCCGGGAGGAGCCCCACACTAAATGGAAAGGGATGTGGGGGGTTCCTTGGAGCAGTGGGGCCTGGCTTGGAGAAGGTAGCGGCCTCCCACTAAACCTGAACCTGAGGACAAAGCCTTGGCTGACCACAGGCCTGTCCTTCAGGCCGACCCTGGAAGCTCTGCAGGGCCCCGGGACCGTGCCCCTCCGTCAAGAGCCCAGAGCGTGTGGTCTGTAGGCTGAGGCTGACTTCCTGGCCTGAGCATGTGCTGCTCAGCGCCTCCCGGCCTGGCCAGCCCTGGCCCGAGGGGCATCACTGCCGCTCTTCCTGCCCAGCTTCTGAGCTCACCGCCCGCTGCCTGCCCTTCCTGGGAAAGAGGAATTACCAGCAGCTCCCAGAACGGCACGGCTTCCTCCTGGACATGAGAAAGCAGAAATCAGAACCAGCAAGTTGGGCTGCGAGCCCTGGGCCCAGGACTAGGCTTGGTGCCTCCTCCTTGTTTTGTTTCAGACACAGGGTAACACAGACCCAGGGAAGGGGTGACATTTATGGTCACTGGACAGAACTCAGAGTAACCCTGTCCCCGGGCCTGGCCTTCGGAGGAGCTGTCTTACCACGTTCGTGACAGTTGGGATGGGATTCCTCCTCCTTCTAGAACCCCCACTGCACCCCCCAGTCCAGGATTTCTCACTTGCAGAACTTTTCTTGTGTGTTCCCCAGTCCATGTGCCTCACAGCCCCCCACTCTGCCATAGGTTCTGATTTCAGTCTCTTCACCCCCAAATTGTAGCACCGCAGGTAAGGAACTGGATTTCCTGATTTAGATGCTGGAGCTGCCATCTCTGCAACCCCCAATTTGGAGAGTTGTGACCTGGTTGCCACCTTCTCCTGGGCCTGGGAGAGATCTGGGTAGACCCTGGTGCATAGAGTAAGACCCAGGGGCCCATTCTAGTATTTTCTTGGGCAGGTCCCCAAAACTTCCTCTGAGGCTGAGCATGAGAAACCCTCTCCTTCCCAGCAGATCTCTGTGTCTTTCCCATCTTGGCCAGCAGGTGGCGCTGTGCCCCAGCTTTGTCCACCTGGCTCTGCAGTTCCACTCTGTCCGTGCTGGTGTTCCGTCTGCAGCCCTGGAGGTACCCAAGGCTCCTTTATGGCTCTCTTCCTGATGGGGTGGGATGTCTCTCAAGACTGGCAGAGCCCTTTGCTGTCCTGGAGGCCTCTCCACTGCCCAGGCCGCCTGTTCTCTGTGACCTGGGTGTTTCATTTCCTATTTCTATGGCTTGTGCTCTGTGTTGGGTGTGATGCATGCGCTCAGGTAATCGTTGCACAACTGTGTGAAGTAGGTGTCTCTTCTACAGGTGAGAACATCAAGGTCAGGCAAGGTCAGCAGGGCTCCTCAGCTGGCACGTGGAGGAATTGGGCCTGCAGCCTGGTGTCTGTGGGACTCATGCCTGTGGTATTGTTTTTCATTGTATTATTTTTTACTGAGGTAACTTTGGTTTACAGCACTGTGTATGACTTAGGGGTACGTGCTCACACCCCTTCAGAGGTGTGTTGCCACACCACACCCACCACTAAGGCCCCCGTAAGCCTTTACCTTGGTCCACTGGACCCTCCCCCCTTTCGTCCCCACCCCTCATCCCTCTGGTAGCCTCAATTGTACGGTCAGATTTTAAAGTTTTGAATTAGTTTGATCTGCTCCTTTATTTTATTTCTCTGTATTCCACATAAGTGAAATTAGCCAGTATTTGTCTTTTGCCTTCTGATTTATTTTGCTTCATATAATCCCCTCCGGTTTGTAAGGTAAATGAAAGAAAAATCAGGTTTTTCTGCCCTCCCATCAATGATAGACTACTGCCAGCCTCCGCGCATGCCTGATGGCGGCACCTGGAGTAGGGTGTGGGCCTGCATGAGTGGGCGCTCCTGGGCCTGGAGACACGGGGATTATAAGGGTGGTGTCACAGAGGCAGAAGCAGCAGAGGCAGGAGAGAACAGACTGTGGAGCAGGGGACCGTTTGGGGTGCAACAGAGACCACAAGAGAATGCCTGAGAGCCTAGAGAGAGTGAAGATTCACCCCCCCCCCCCCAACCTGCTCTGTACCTGGCTGCCTCACTACGAAAGACCATTAAAAGCCTAAAAAGCCACCAAGGGCTCCAAGAACTCCTCCTTTTGACCTCTTTGCGCAGTTCCATAGAAAGTCTGCTCCTGTGTCTTCCAGCCCCTACACGTTCCATCCATGTTATTACAAATAGCGAGATTTCTTCTTTTTCTTTCATAGCTGCCTTGTAGTCCATTGTGTGAAGACAGCACGTTTCGATCCACTCACTGTTGTTGGGCACTTATGTTGTTTCCTAACTTGGCTGCTGTACATAGTGCTGCAGTGAACACAGGTGTGTCCCTCGCACGTGTGAACAAGGCGTGTCCCTGTGTTCTCGCCCCTGCAGTGGACTGTAGCTACATCCTAAGGAATCACTGCTCTTAGGCAAAGAGCCTCAGATCTGGGATCTTCCTTTCACCCTCCTCCAACCCCACTCTGGGGCACCTCGTCCATCCATGCAGGGCCCAAGGCTGAGTGGGAAGGGACAGCTCATGAGAGCGGCCTGGGCAGCCTCCCCAGGGGGTCTAACCCCGACCACGCCACACCTGTCGCCCTCGGACGAGGAGGCATCACGAGCATGAGAGCAAAGTGCGAAGCGCGGGTGGAAAGGGTGCCAGCCAGCTGCCCTTCTTCCCCCGCTGCTCCCTCCTCTCCCGCTCCCCTCCCACCTCCTTCCCGCCTCAGTCATCGGATGCCTCTCCCCCTCCTCCTGCCCCTAGTTCTCCCTCTTACTGTCTGTCTCTGCCACTCTGTCCACTTGTCTTTCTCTCTTTTTGTGTCTCTGTCCCTCTCCAACAGGATCGGAGTTAAGTGACAAAAGAAAAATGATCCCCTCCTGCCAGGGTTATTAAAATCATGTTCTACAATTGAGCCGCCAGAAGTCTCCGGTTAATGACGAATGATGAGGCCACAGCTTCCCACAGCTGGGAGGGAGCCGATAGGCCGGCGGATCACCACCAATTACTCTGGTGAGAGTGAGCAGCTCCTCTCCTCCAAGTCACCTCCCTCCTGCTCCGGAGATAAAGTCTCACCCTTTGCAGGAAGGCAGAGCTGGGGTGTGGGGCAGGAGAGCCAGGCATCTCTCAAATCTGCGGGGATTATCTCGGTTAACCCAGGATCTCCTTACACGGCAGGCAAAGCACATTTCCCAGCTCTATGGAGATCAGGGCTCAGAGAAGTTAGGTAACTTGTCCAAGATCACATAGCCAAAGAATGGCAGAGCTGGCCATACTCCCGTGGCTTTTTGTTCATTTAGTCAGCCTGTCTCCATGAAAGGAACGTTGGAAAAGATTTTGTTTGGCAGAAATGAGTCTTTGGTCAATCAGGCTTTGATCCTATTGATCCGCAAGAAGAGAAGCAAGTACATTGCATCAAAGTGGACTTGAGTTAGACGCAGAGAAGGACTTCCCAAAGGTGTGGGTATTTTTTTTATTGTTATTTATGTCTTTTACATTTTGTATTCCCCTTGGGCAGCCCACCACCAATTCACCCGTGATCCATCTCCATGGTCCCCTGTATTCTCCTCTCTTCCATTTTGTGCCCTTATCCTCCCCTTCTCCCCCCCCCACCTCTGAGTGTCTCTCTCCCACCCGGCCTCCCTATAGTCCTGTTACAAGTGAAACCATTCGATATTTTTCTTTTTCTTTCTGGCTTATTTCACTGAGTATGATTCCCTCTAATTCCATCCATGTCGCTGCAAATTGCATGTGTTTATCTTCTTTGAATGCTGAATAGTATTCCATTGTGTATATGTACCACATCTTCTTGATCCAATCATCTATTTTTGGACATCTGGGTTGCTTCCATACCTTT